>JAKCPI010026724.1:0-12214 GCA_023213315.1 Euborellia annulipes | reverse complement strand
ATTTATGACTATTGGAAGTTTTTTTTACATTGCCATCTTCTACTATTTACTAAGAATCAGCATTTTGTCATGAGAGATAAATAAAAAATAAATATTTCTAAAGAAACCGTTTAACGTTATTTCTATCATTCAGAATGGCCTTCAATACCGAAAGATAAAGGAAAGAAAAGATCAAACAAAAAACAAGTTTTGAAATACCAAAAAGTTAGACTCAATGCAACAAACTTAAAAAAAATTTCAACAAATATTTATTCAGTGAGTTCTTAACATCTTCTTGAAATTAACTATTATATATTACTGCTGGCAAAGGCGAAATTTGTACTTTTTTTTTTTTTGTAATCTGAGTGAACAAATGTTTGCTGAGTGTTATATTTATATTCCATGAAGAACAAGCTTCAAGTTTTTTTTCTTTATTTTTGGCGTGGATGAAAAAAGTAGCAGTGATGGGGTTATCATAGTTAGCAAGTAAAAGGTCAAATATACATGTTTTAAATCAACAAAATAATTTTTTTTTTTTCTAAAAATTTCCTATATGCGATGACGTAATTTATACCCTACATTTTTAACACAAACCAATTGGCTTATTTGAAAATGGGGTCTAAATGGCATTAGATGCCGAAAAAGACCTTAAAATAAATTAAACTCATGCAGAGTTTCAATATGTGCAACACCTGAAGATGGCAGGTACAGTCGGAGCCACAAGTTTGTCAAATGCTCGAGAGTGGAGCTTTGAGCTTAGTCAACCAAACAAATATTTTTCATCTTTTTTTTAATACAACTGAAGGGGAACTTTGAAGACAACACTTCCGACCGACGGCAAAGCATTTCTGGTTATCTAAGCTCAGGGCTCAACTCTCAGGCACTTGTGGCTCCGACTGTACTCTCTTCCAAACTTTATATTACAACGCCTCACTTAAAAATATTTCATTGATCTTTTAACAATAAATTCTTTATAAATGTTATTATATATTATGTATCTTTTATAAAAGCATAAAAATATATAATTATAGGCCAGATATAGGCTAATACTATATCGTCTGTTAGACTTGCCTGCCATCTATTGCAAGAATGCTGAACTAATTTGACAGTTGACTTTTAAATAAATCATCTAAGCTTATTTTAAAAATTTCTTAATTAATATGTGATTAATAATAACAATAAATTCATTTTTAAATTAAAAAAAAATTAAAGATTATTGGGACAGATTGTTTTTTTGTATTTGCTTGATAACGAAAAAATTAATTACGATAATTTTTTAATAAGTCATTAAAAAAATTATAGCTCGATGTCTCAATAATCTCTTATGAATTTGATTCATTTAAAAATAAACCGCATTGAAAAATTTCTTATAATAGTCTAGTTTTTTTTATAATACGTTTAGACGTCACTCCTGAACCCCCCTTAAATTACCGAAAGTAAGAGAAAGTTGTGTGCTGTGCGACCAGTCACACCAGATTACACCCCCCCTCCCGAAAAACTCCTCTGCCCTTGTTTCAATTCGTATGAAATTTTAAACTTAAAAAAAGAGTGTAAAAAAATTCCAAAGTAATAAAATTGATTAATTCTTTATTTAAAGTTGCTTAGCCTCTTAAATAGATCCAGACAGACAGAGAGAAGAGGTTAAATTTAAGCAAAGAATCTCAAAAAAAAAAAAAAATTCCGCATGTAGTATGTTAATTTGGAAGCCTGAGGAATTTTCAAGTTGCCAAGCAAGTATTAATTCTTCTTCTTTAGCCAGATTAGAAGTACCATCAGGTGCCGGAAATTAGGGAAAGGCCTGTCTGTGGATTAAATGAAAATTTATTTATTTTTCGATCATGATCACAAACGTGAATGATCTGCATTAAAATCTCGATACGAATTTATTTAAGCCCAATTCCTTCCCCCTCTCTATAATTAACATATTATAGAGGTAAGAGAGAATAAAAATTTGCTTTATTTAAAAAAATTTTATAAGATAAATTTAAATCATTTTACTCCTTTAATTTTTTTAATTTAGACTAGATTCAATTTTTAGAAGTAAAAATAAATCAGTTTTAAAAATATCCAAATGGCATAAATAAAATCATCGGACTGCCCTCTGATACGAACCCGTCGGGGTAGAGGGGGGGCACTCTACCACTTCACCAAGCCCTAGGGCTCCTGTTCATGATTTAATGCAACCAACCAGTAAACAATTGGTTCTCTTTTAAATAAAATCTCTTTATTTGGGGATTGGGGGGGGGGCATTTCTGCCATGGGTGGTACTATTTGAAAAATTATACATGGTGTTCATAAAAAGAATGTCCCAGTTATAAATTTTAATAGCGTTGTACAGGTCTATTATCTAAAAACAGGAGTTAACATCATAAATTGGGTGTTAAGTAATAACATTAAGAAATGCTATTTTATAAACAGCGATATTAATATTCTTCTTTTTACTACCGATCTAGATGAAGATAGCTTATATTTTCTGCTTGTTCGTTACACACATTTGTTTTGATTTACATGTCTCCTTTAGGGAACCCCGGACCTCCAGCACAAACAAAATATTTTATTGCAGATATTTTTTTTTTAATAAATCGGTTGTGGCATTGCTCTTATAAAAAAATACTCATTTTACGAAACAGGTTGAAAAATAAGAAATATTTAAGACAATATGTTTTATCATAATGAGGTCTATTCTCTAAAAACAGACGTTAAAATTTAATATCAACAAATAGCTGTTAAAAAGTAAAGTAATAACATCAGCGTTAAAAAATGCTATTCTCTAAACCAAGTTTTAACAGTGGCGTTAACATGTTGCTTTTATCTCAAAGTTTATCTGAGCAAAGCCATAATTTTAAATAAAAAAAAAAAATATATTAAAGGCACCCCCTAGACATGACATTAATTTTTAACACTATTGACTAAATTTTAACGCTTAGGATTTAAAGTTTTTGGTTACAGAATAGCAATTTGAGGCAAGGAAATGTTGAAATAAATTAACTATGATTTCAGTTGTTAACAAAGTGTTTACATAAAAAGCACGATGTTACAAAAAGTTTTTTGAAATTGATTTTGTATTTTTTTTTTTACAAAGATGGTAAACAAAAACCGAAGTTGGTGTACTTAATACTTATTGATGAAATGATTTATTTAAGAAATATTCCGTGCAATGACTCATCTCAATGCAGCCTTTAATTTTTTTCTATCGACTAAAATAATGACTTTGATTAAAAAAAAAAAAAAAAAAAAAAAGGTTAATAAACTTGGCATCTGTGAGATTTTCTGTTTTTATTATTGCCAGCCGGCCAGACATATCTTTTTTTTCTTATGCTGCAATTTCATTTAGACACTTAACGTCATTTAACCCATTGAAAAAGATTAATAAACATCATTTATGTGGTTAAAACACATTTTAATAAATAGACAAATAAAATGCTTAAAATGAACTCTCTCTCTGTTCGTTTTAAGGGGGTTCAGGAGCGTACGTTAAAAGAAAACTAGACTAGGAATTTTATCAATGCGGTTTTTTTTAAATGAATTAAATTCATAAGAGATTATTGGGACATCGAGCTATAATTCTTTTAATGACTTATTAAAAAATTATCGTAATTAATTTTTTTGTTATCAAGCAAATACAAAAAAACAATCTGTCCCAATAATCTTTAATTTTTTTTAAATTTAAAAATGAATTTATTGTTATTATTAATCACATATTGATTAAGAAATTTTTAAAATAAGCTTAGATGATTTATTTAAAAACCAACTGTCAAATTAGTTCAGCATTCTTGCAATAGATGGCAGGCCTATATCTGGCCTATATTTATATATTTTTATGCTTTTATAAAAGATACATAATATATAATAACATTTATAAAGTATTTATTGTTAAAAGATCAATGAAAATCAACCAAATGCATTAAATATTATTAGCTACCATTCTGACATCTCTTGGCAAATTTTTGAATTACTTGATATTTGGGCATACTTTTAATGACACACAACGCCATCTTAGCGGGAAAAATATGCGTAACATCTTCGCTCCTGTTCCCCCTTAAATAGTAATCGACTAATCGACATTCATCGGGCAAATTATTATTTAAATATGAGAAATTAAAAACATTAGGACATAAGTTTCAATAATTTATCAAGAAACGACTTGACACTTGTATTATATGGATTATATGGAGAAACATAGTGGTGTAAGTCAAATATGGAGAAACATAGTGGGGTGAGTGAAATATTTTTTTGAAAATAAGTTATTTCAATTTTCCATATCATATTGAGATGCAATTGACCATTATATTAAGTAAACTAAAGAATATTTAAAAAATTTACCAACTTTTGTAAAATATATAAATTTTTGTAAGCAAGATTTAGAATGATTAATTTTATTTTACCAGGTGTTTTTTTGTAACATGCAAAAATTATATATAACATATGCCATCAGGACAAAAGAGATTAGTTCTTGATTAACATGTGACTTTTTATGCCAATAAATTTCAAAATACCTTTTTTCGCAAAATAACAATTTCTTGATTTACACCACTATGTTTCTCAGCTCTCCATATAGATAGGATTTAATAAAATATTGTACTTAAAATATATTATTTCTAATAATTTTATTAATTTTATAGGGAAGTCAGATATGTGAGCAAGAGAGGAATCAAGGGTGGGGGAGAGTAAAGGGGGTAATTCCCCCCCCAACGAAGAACTCCTCTGGACCCGCTCTTGTATGTAAGCAAAGTCTTCTTGATTAGTCGTGAAGTCCGCCAAGTTGAAGTCTTTTAGAAGATATCCGTACATTCGAACCACTACTCACACAAATTTAAAGGATTTCCAAGTTATTTTTGTTTTTACGGAACCAGCATTCCTTGGGCACGAGACAGGTGTGCCTTCTCTCAACTCTATCACCTGTCCTCTTCCTTAGAGCAACTCTTACTTAATATTCTTAAGAGTCAATGGTTCACTTCCCGTCCTGAACGATAAAATTATATTCCTAACCTAAATTAATTTCTAAGGGTTCTATATCTCACCTATAAATAGAATCAAAAGTAAACTCTTGTGCTGAATTTTTTTTTTTTTTTTTTTTACTTTCTCATATATAAAAAGAAAATTTTGTAATCATCAAAATTCAACTTCATGTTTTTGATGCTTCTCGACGTTTTGGACATCTCTGAATTTTTTATACTAATGTGATTTTTTTATCATATTCAGGAGCAAAAACGTTAACTTTTAACAACTGTAAACTGCGTTAATTAATTTTAACACTTCCTTGAATCAAATTCTGTAAGCAAAAACTTTTTAAGATTAAGCGTTAATATTATTTAGTCAATAGTGTTAAAAATTATTGTCATGTTTAGGGGGTGCCTTTAATATTTTAATGCCGTATTTAATGCATGAAAATGGTGTCTTTCGCCTAGGAAAAGTAAAGTTATGATTTTGACAGCTTTGAAATAAAAGCAAAATGTTAACGTCGCTGTTAATACTTGGTTTAGAGAATACCATTTTTTAACGCTGATGTTATTACTTTACTTTTTAACCCTAGGAGAATAGACCTAATTATGATAAAACTTATTGTCTTAAATATTTTTTATTTTTCAACCTTTTTTTGTAAAATGAATAATTTTTTATATGAGCAAGACCACAACCGATTAATTTGTGCTGGAGGTCCGGGGTTCCCTAAAGAAGACATGTAAATCCAAAACAAATGTGTAAAGATCATTTGGTATCCAATTGGCTTAAATAAAATCATCGGACTGCCTGGGGTCCGAACCCGCGACTCTCGGTATAGAAGGTTAGCACGCTACCCCTACATCAAGCCCGAGGGCGACTTCTATATTTGGATTAAGTAATTTATATACATTTCATCTCATACGACGAAGACCAAACCACTGATCTTTACTTTAGATCAAAATACAAGAGCTTTTTTGTAAATATAGGAGAACAAATTTAAATAGGGAATAACAATTTCCAATTTTGATTATAATACAAATTAGCCTCACCGTCCACCTTCAGCGGGTCTTTGGCACCTACCCAGGTGCGCTTCGAACCCCCCTTCCCCTCCCCTGGTCACCCCTAGGAGAATGTATATAAAACAAAACAATTCCACTTCTGATTATAATCGAGACTTTTGTTTTATGAATTTTATAAATGGACCCTGTTACGCATTAGTGTGTCAAGCGCCAGGTACCGAGCTTTGAGAAAATTAACATTAAAGTTTTTTATTTTCATTGGATTATATATAATTTTTTTTGTCAATTGTGCAAGTAACATTAAATATAAATTTTTTTAGGACATATTTCATTAAAAATACAGCATTTGAAACAATATTCCGTGCTTTAACTCAATTTTCAAATTTTTTTTGGCGCTTGATACACTAATGCATAACAGGGTCAAAATAAGCCTACGAATCCAATACTTTCCAATCAGTAAAATTCTAAATTTTCAGAAAATTATTGAGCCTCCCCATTTGGGGATTCGGGTATTTTTCATCGACTCCTCATATAAGAATGCAAAATTTTAATTGAGTTGAGCTCAGTCAAACCTGATAATGGACAGATAAATAGACACTCCGCTATTATATATATACCGACGTTTTTATTCTAGATTGGGACTATCTTCAGGCTTGTTGTTTAATCACAAAACATGTTGCTACACACGTAACTGCAAACTTGACAAGCATGCATGTTTGTACAAGCAAACTATACCGTCTGTAGGAGTATTTTGACGTGTATGTAGCCAGCTGCCTTTACGAAGATTTTCAAGCAAAATGTTTCAGTTATTTGAGAAACAAATTTAGAGGCCACTCCTACTTTAAGGAGGATATCCTAAAATAGCTAGATTTATTATTTTATTTTTATTAAAATGAGGACAAAGATGATAGATAAATAGTCCGCAAAGTTGACCGCTTATGTTACTCTGATTTATTTTATTTTCACTTCTTCATTTTGTTTTTCTTGCGCTTGCTTGCTTCTGCTTACTTTTCTAGTGAGATTATTAGTTTTGGTGGTTATATAACAATCAACAATTTCTCCTCTTATTTGTTAACAACCAATGGCATCCATAAATCAGTAATCTATTGTATATAAACGGCTTATCTGTCCTTCTGCCCGGAGATAAATCCAGTAAACAAATAATGTCCCTTCAAATATCAACATTAAATATTTAAATATAATAGTTGAAAAGTAAATATTAAATAACGCAACTAACTGTTCTCATTTAAATAATAAAAAAAAAAAAAATAAAGCGAGGTCGTTTTTAAGCAGTCAAAAAAAAAAATATCTGAGATGTTTTAACCAATAATAATTCCCAAAATCAAACAGCAATTTGGTCATACAGAACGTGACAGGCGGGAACTCAGCAATTAAATAGGCCTACTTGTATACAGATTTTCTTTGTCAAAATGTAGTTTATAAACTTGTGACCTCTAGCACAAGAGTCAGGAACTCTACCACCGTGCTGTAACCCATTTAGGGGGGAGGGTAGGTATTAATTTTTTTTTATTCTAAATTTAACTTTCTCTTACCTATATATGCTAATAAAGTATCAAAAAAAATTCGATGTTTTTGATGGTAAATACATGTTTTGAGGCAAAATATTATTACGAATAGAGTACAATTATCAACTAAAAAATATTTTAAGGAAAATATATTATTTTTAAAAGTAAACAGCATGTACACAATTGTCATTAATTCAAAGATCTCTCAACTGATGAGCATCATTACACATAGATGCCTAAATTTCCTTGACACTTATTGGGCCCTGAAGATGATCGAGACCGAAACGTCGGCCCAATAAAATATTTAAAGAAAAAAAATTTGGCTTCTGCAACCTTTCCTTGATACAACTCAACAGCCACAATTACAATACTATTGTCAATTAAATTTCTTATTTTGAATGGAATATTGTGTAAATATGGAGGTTTTGTGAATAAAACAATCAGAACCACTTTAGAAGAGAGGAAAGAGGAGAAGATTGTGAGGAATTTGTAATTTTTTTTCTGTAGACAATAAATTTGAATTTGTGAACAAAATATCTCAAGAACAAAAAGAACTAGAAGGATGAAATTTTATATATTTAAGTTAGACACCACCCTCGGGCCTTGGTGCAGTGGCTGGCCTTCTGTATCAAGAGTCACGGGTTCGCATCCCGTCTCATGCGATAATTTATTTCAATTTAATTGGCTTCCAATAAATTGAAATAAATAGATGACCTCCGATGTAGAAAAAGACCGTAATGAAATAAAAAAAAAAGTTAGGCACTCTCCTGGGACGTAACTCGAAGAAGATTTTGAACAAAATCGACATAAAGTACAGCACAGAACACAACTTCCAATTGCCAAAAGTAAAAGAAAGTTGAGTGCTGTGCTAGTCACAACAAATTTTTTTTATAGAAAATACAGTAGATTAGCGACTAATTAGTGACAAATAATTCAAATAATTAAATCCCTCAATTAAGAGAATATATTAATAAAAATTTTATTTTTTAAGAAGTAAGAGGGGGGGGAGATGAGATTTTGGGATCTAAATTGGACCAAGCTGGTCAGATGAAGTAGCAGGAAGTTGCCGATAAAAATATTTTTAGAATAGTCTTTTTTTTTTTAGTTTTTCAAATAAATGGGCATCGGTTAGAACTATAATTTCCTAACCCTTTTCTTTTTTTTATTTTGACTGTGAATTTTCACTTCTTCAGCGTGGAAGTATTTAATTTAATAAATATATTATTGATCTCTTGAAAAAGAATTTGGAAATATTTAAAGCAATAACATTCACAAGAGAGAGAGAGAGAGAGAGAGAGAATTGACAGGAGGAGTCTGGTAAGGAATCCAGCTCTTCCCTTGGGCATGCCTTATTTCCGGACTTGATAGGTGTCTATTTATATTGGGAGACTGAAGGGAGAGGAGAGAGAGAGAGGGAGAGAGGAGAAAGAGGGAATGAATCATGAACGTTTATTATGCCTTCTTTTTAGAAGAATTTAATGAACGTTCCATCAAAATATGATAATTTAGTGAGTGCAAAAGAGGTAAGAGGGGGAGGGGGGGGGAGAAACTGTCATCAACTACTATTGTTCAACGACGAGAGTTAAACAGTCTACAGATTTTTTCTCTCTATAAGTGACTTTTTGAATTAAAAAAAAAAAAAAAACGCAAAGAGAAAATGAAAACGAAATAAAACTGAATGAGGAAGTTGCATTGAAATCAGAGATGGGTTTTATACATAATTTTGTATTTTTATACATCTTCTAATATTCATTTAGACAACCTAAAAACTTGTCCACACTATGCCGCTGTTTGCCAAATGGCGGGGATACAAAGGGGGGGGGGTAAAGGGGGTAATTACCTTCTCCCCCCTAGATTTGAAAAAAAAAATACTTTTTTTTCGCAAAAAAATTTATTTTTAATGTAAAATTTTAAATATTAATACTTAAGGTTGTTCGGACAGTACCTCGTAAGTCATAATAGAATCTAAATTTCTTTTTAAATAAAATTAAAAATTTGAATGCCAAAATTCCTTATTATAATTTAGTCGTGACCTATCATAGTTTATAATTGGATTAAGTTAATAATTTAATTACCAAAAATAATAAATGAATGACTTTTGACTTGAGCAGTATTTCAAGTAATATAGAACTGGCAACATTGCATTCATCAGCTATCTATTTTAAATCTTAAACGCCTTAAAATTTTATTTTATTTAATATATTACAATGATTTATGCAAATCAGTTTAAACACAATGGACGATTTGCGAGAAAAAATATCTTAAAATTGAAAAAAAAAATGTAACTGACAGCGAGAAATGCGTATTATTTTATGTGACGTTGCCAGACTGGTCTGAGTTTCGTTTTTAAATATTGGCGACTGTCATAAAATGTAAGTTTTTTGTTTTTGTATCTATTGCAGAGGTGGCTATATAATTCGATATATGTGCGTTTCGTCGTTATTCCCCATAGGCTACATGTTAAATTTCAATTTTTTAAAATTAATTGCACGATAACCCTGGGTCAGATCTGCTTCAAAATTTTATTTTAAACGTATGTGATAGTGATTAATAACATATTAAAAAATTAGCTTTTAATCTAATAAAGTGCTTTAATGTCCGAGCAACCTTAAAAATTTGATTTGTATTTATATTCTGGCAAACAAGTACAGAATGCGCCTTTAAATTACCATAATTAAGAAAAAAATTGTGTGCTAACAGTCACACCAGATTACCCCCCCAAAGAAAAACCTCTGGATCCGCCCTTGATACGATGTAGACGTGACCGTTGGCACGTGCCAATAAGCCAAGTGTGTGCGCAAGGCATAGTGGGACGCGCCTTACTTTACCAATTGGCAAACAGCGGCATAGTGTGAATGGGTCTTTACACTTATCTCGGGTAACTCAACATATTTAGTATTTGTTTTTCATTTATTTTTTTATCTAAACATAACGAATGATTATTATATTTATAAATAAAGACATATTTCAAAATTTAATATGACATTTATATTTTATCCTTAAGAGAGAGGGAAGCTTACCTAATGTTATATGATGCGTTAAATATTAAATTTATTAAGATCAGAATGACTTTTATAGCTTTCAGCTATAGGAAAAAAAAAACGATTCATGAATCTAAAAGCTTTTTATTTAAAAATAAATAAATAAATAAATAAAGAACTCATTAAAAAAAAAAAATCTTAATTTAATTAAGTTGTGTTAAAGTTAAGTAGCACTAGCTTTCATTCATAGTTTCGCTTCTCTCAAACGCTGTCTTATTTTGGCATCTATGGTTACCAATTCAATTTAAATAAATTTTTGTCGCTTGCGACTGGATTTGAACCCCTGACCTCTAACACTGTGCTTCTGTCTAGCGGCTAATTAAAACAACTTTTCACAATGATTACACTAATCGACAAGGTTTTTTTCACAAGAAATCTGATTAGTGAACCTAGTGCATTTTTTCATTCTGAATTCAGATATGTAGTTAGAATTTTTCCATCAGGCACAGTTTTAGAGATATAGAGCAAAATAGATTTTAATAGAAAAAGTGCTCTAAAACGGCTTTTATTTAGAATGTTCAAATTATTTTTAACGCGACACCCAGTCAAATTATGCAGATAGTTAGAATACATATAAATTTTAAGTTTCATCCCAATCGGAGGTCATTTAGACGTGCCGCAAACGGCTTAAAGTTTAGAAAAATCGAAATTTTCAAGATATTTTTTGCTTTGGACACCCCTAACATAGGCGTAGCCACGGGGGGGTTTTGGGGGTTCAAACCTCCCCCCATTGGACCCAAGCCATGACTAGATATTTAAGCTCTATAATACAAAATACTTTTTTCTCTTTATATTTATATTTCATATATAGGGTAAGAGAAAGTAAAAAATAATAATTTTCTCGAGCTTAAAAAAAAAAAAAATTAAATAAAACGCAAAAAATTCGAGAAAATTCAGAATTTTTCAATTGAAAAGAATTGATTTTTGTTATGCTTTATAAAAAATTCAAGCCGCTTAAAATTGATTAAATCTCGCAAATGAAAAATAATAAAAATTATTATATAATTAAATTTTTTATTTTTTTTTCTTAAAAGGATCTTGAGATGGGACTCTGGTCAAGAGAAACAGATAGAGGGACACCTCGGTATTTTAGGCGAATATACATGAAATTAAGAGAGTTGCTTTTTTTATTGCCTGATACGAGTTGATTGAAAAATTGCGGCACTTAATTAAGAAAGGGCGGGCCCGAGCCACCTCGAGGGGGTCCAGGGGGGGGCTAGTCATATATTTCATTAGACGCCTTATACTGCCCTATTAGTTGGGGGGGGAGAAATAATCCCAAACCCCCCATCAAAAATTTCCGGCTACGCCTATGACCCCTAATACAAATTTAGATATCCCTGAATGCAAAACACATATATGTACGATATTCTATAGTTCTTTGGCTTCTCAAAAAATCATTCATTCATAAAAATCTGTTAATTATTAACGAAATTGTGAACAAAACGTGAGCAAAGAAAAAACACACGTACACAAAATACTCTCTATAGAATTTCATATCTTCATTCTTGTGAAAGAAAAAAAGTTCATTTTTGTCGACTAGTGTTATTGAAAATCAAAAAATTCCCATGGAGTGGGTAGCGGTCCCCATGTTGGGTACCATTGGTATAGAGCATACAACTGGTATGAATGATATAAGCGTTGTTGTGTACAAGGGGGATTGTTTTGAATATTATGTAATTACTAGCTGCGGTAGGGTTGCCTTCGG
>JAKCPI010026723.1:0-11193 GCA_023213315.1 Euborellia annulipes | reverse complement strand
AAAGTATAAATATTTGTATTGTTTTTCTCTTTATTCTACTTTTAATAATAAATATAATTTAGTACTAAAGGGGGTTTCTTCTATACAAGTATAATTAAGGCCAGCAAATTGACCATAGATGAAGACACTGGCCCGTAAATTTGTTGTTTTTTAGAGTAAATTTTATCAGTTTCGAATTATATTCTAAAATAATGGAAAAACAAATTTTTTTATTAATACATTACGATTAGGGATATGAAATTATTCGAGTAGAGATTTCACTTTAGACGAATATCGAAATTCATAAGGAAGATGTTATGCATTAAGGAACCAGCTCCATTATAATCGAAATTGAGATAAGACCGCCATATTGTAGGAGAAAGAAGATCATATTTTTTCATATGATGAAAAAGTTCATATACTCAAAAATGAACTGAATATATATTTGAACTTAATTTCACAAACTGGGTATATTAAAATTAAAGCATGAAAGTATATGAAAAACAATTGATATTTTTCTTTTTTACAGTGTAGTTACGTTAATATTATTATATTCTTCTTTAAAAAAATACCAGGCGAGCCTTAGAATTTTATTTTTAATACTTTACCAAAAAAGTAGGTAGAACCAAAAATAGAATTCCAATTGCAGTCGCTCACCTGAAACAAAAGAAATTATGTGCGTTAATAACAAATCGTTTATAACTAATTAAACTCCTATAAATTGAGACCACGGCTAAATTAAGCAAATGGACCTGTGTTCCAATTTTGTCCTTTCACTTTTCAAACAAACCCTGAGGGGTTTCGATCAAAGTCTTTTAGTCATTCTATTTTGAAATCGAGTTCACAATTAGTAACGACACTAATTTGAATTTGCCCTCCCCTCTTGTTGAGGAGAAACGAGAAAGCCGGATTCCGGTATAAATATAAACAAGCGTACATTAAGCGTAATAAATAATTAGAGTAATGTAAGTAAAATGATTAACACGAATTATCTCTCACGATCAATTTTTCTTAAATAATTTTACCTTATTATAGAAAATATTTTAGCTCCTAAAGAAGGCGCATGAAAACATCAAAGAAATAATAACGTCTTTGTTAAATGATAATAGAAAATAAACTTTTGATTTTTCAATTGAAAAATTTAGTTTCTACATCAAAGGAGAAAGAAAAGGAAGATGGAGAGGTTAAATTTACATGTTAAGCTAAAAAAGGGTGATAAATTGTCTTTAGGATTGCTCTTAAAATAGCAAAATTTACAATCTTTAAAAGAAACTCTGAAATTGAAAGGAAATGAAGATGAAGTTTGAAATTGAAAATCATTCAAATATTAAAGAAATTGAGATTTATTTTGAAGCTAGCGAGAAAAGTAGGCACTTGATTCTATTCTTACCTTCATACTATATATAATTTTTTCAGTTGAGAGTTCAAGTCTGATTCTCGTTTGTATTCCATTTGTTGTTGAATTTTTTTCTACCAAGGGTGTAGCAAATATTTTCATCTGTGATGCCAGAGAAAAATCTGCATTTTATGAGAATACCTCAAGGTTTTTTTTTCTCCTGAAATGTTTTCTCGTCTTCCTTTTATGGAGTTTGTTTTTCTCAAAACAATGATCTATGCATAGGAGTTACCTATCTAAGAAAACTATTCACACTCACTGTCTTTTATTTTTCAAAATATTTTTTGAATATAGAGAGTGAATAAAGATGAATTTAAAACCAGAATATTAGAAAAATCTTGGTGACTTTATGAGATAATAAAAAAAATGAAGATTTGTTCTAAGGCCGATTTATTGGATTGAATAATACATAAATGTGTCACGTTTGGGAGAAATAAGGTCGCTTTCTTCAGGATATATTAAATAAATAAAAAAATTATTATTATTTTTTTTTTAATGAGTAAATTAAATACATTTGACCTTAAAATTTTTTCTTATTTATGTATTTTGGCATATGATATCATTATCTCTTTTGAATTAATTTATTAAATAAAAATTATTATTAAAAATAATAATAATAATAATAATTAATTTAATATATTAAATGAGATTAATTTTAAAAAAATTATTTTTTAGAGTGCCAAAATTAAAGTAGATCAGGATCTACAAATGATTTTTATTAAATTTTCTCAATGGAAATTTTAATGGAGAAAATTTCCATCTTATTTTTTAGAAAAACAAACCAATAATTCCCTTTGTGGCCGAGAGCCTATAGGTGTTGAAAATAAAGAAATTGTATTGTAAGTTCAGAAATCAAATACAAGAAAAATTTTAATTATTTTTTATAATTATCCCAGTTAAATATCAAATAAAATTTTGCCAAATTTGTGGTTAGGAAAGAAAAATAGTTTCTGGTCAATGGACTACAGGTTAAGAACCACTTTTACTTATTGATCAATTTTAATCATAAAAATAGCGACTTGACTTATTAAAATATTGAATATAATTTCTCTATTAAATGACGTCAAAAGTAATAAATTTATTTTAAATATTTAAAAAAAATTCAAACAACATTTCAGTATTGTATAATGGAATGGACTCAATTAATTCATAGAATAAAAATTATTTTTTATGAGAAAATCACATGAAGAATATTCTCGTCGTAATTGAAGAGATACCATTAAAAGAAAATGATTAATGAATTGGTAGCTTTGTAGTCGAGCGGCAGTATTCAGAGGATAAACCTCTTAGAGGTCGAAGATGAAGAAAAAAAAAAAGGAAAAAAGTGGGGAGGCAAGATGGCTGCCAGACAAGGTCGAAGAGCTCAGGAAGGAGGACCGCATGATTCATGGAGAAGGTCGCCAGGACAGCCAGGCTGACTTCTTTTTTTTAACTAATAAAGAATGGTTCTTTTCCGATTTAATTAATACAAATTAATGACCTAGATTTCATTTAATATCAATCGAGGTATTGTTAATGTTCAATGACCCGAATTAATAAGAGATGAAGGGAAATGGATGAATTTTTTATCGGAACAATTCAATGTTTGTTTACAGGATTCATTTTACTTGTTCGATCAATCATGTAATTTTTTTAAAAATAAATTATTTAATGAAAAGAAAAAAAAAAATGACTGACGATTAATTAATGCTAGGTGGTTCTATGTATATTGAAGCTAATTAAGTTTATATATATCTAACTTATAAATAACAATTTTAATATATTTAATTACTAGCTGCATAGTCAGCCTTTTGATTTTTCTTTTCAAATTTATTTTTCATTTATGGCTTAGAAATTAAGTGAGTCTCAAGTTAATAACTCAGCTGCACTAAAGATTTTTCATTTTTTTTTTGTCATCATATATGTATGATGTATATATATAGATAGTAGATGTCATTCTGCTTGTTAAAATGGTGAAATTTACAATTTCTCTCATAAAAACAAAGAAATAATTTCCGCAAAATTAAATATCTATATTTATATTTAATTTTATAAGATAATTAACAACGTAATCTTAATTGAAAAATAAATTAGTTGTTTGGAGTATAGGTATTTATTACTGTAGCCTAGAAAAATGTGAGAAAAATAATTTTTTATTAATTAGATTTGTAATTTTATCAAAAAGAATTAGTGCTGAATAGAGAAAAATGTGCCAAAAGAACGATATAGAAATTACGATTCAATTTAACAAGCCAAGATTCTTTCCCTCAGAAATTGTAAAATGTGTTAAGGTGCGCGTCTCGGGGTGCTAATTTTGGGAGTTTCCAGCGGCCACAATTTTGAAGCTATCGACCTCAAATTTTTTTTTTAATTAAAGCTATTTAAAATATCTACAACTTATAGAAGCCCTTTTTTAATTTTCGAAAAAATAAATTTTTTTTTTTAGATTAATCGCATTAAATAAAAGATATTTTTAAAAAATCCGCTCTATATCTTATAGATAATTAAATTACTAATCTTTGTGTTAAAAAATAATTAATTTTCTACCCTTAATTAATTAGCTGGAAACTTTAAAATGAAATGGAATAAATCCCTTGTATTCCTATAAGAAAAACTAACGCCATCTCTTGCCGCCTCGAGTAACTCGGTAGTCAATAGTGTTCTAACCGTTTTTCGAGACGCGCACCCAAATTTTGTGTTTGATGAAAATATTCTAATAATTTTTTTGTTATCCCATTTTCCTTTATCCCAGAAAAAAATGAAGTATGACTCTTGTTAGCTTTTCTATAGGTGAAATTGATCTAATAGTTTATTTATTGATAGACTAGTTAAAAATTTTCTTCAAAATTAGTTACTCATAAAAAAAAAAACATGTGGTATGAGAATTTAATTTAAAAATTACTTTTTCTTTTTGTATAAGATATAACATTTTTTTTTTTTTATTAAAGACTCTATCAACTCAGAAAAGGGAGAAAAAGGAAGAAAAAAAAGACTTTAAGGAGATAACAATGCGCTTTCAAGAAATTCCAGCACGGTCTGAATATAAGAGAGCTTAAAAATAAGAGAAAGAGAACGAAATGAAATGGAATGAGAAGATAAAAATATTTTTTTTTTTTTTATAAGATTTAGTTGAAATTATATGAAAAAAAATTATAATAAGATTGAAATAAGCGTCTTTTTGAAGTATTGGAGAAGACATCATAAGAGAACGTGATCAGAAAGCATGTTGAGAGGGAATTAGTTTTAATGAAGCCCATGAGATGCGACCGAAACGCTGGTTGCCTATTTTAAAGGCGAGTCTCTCGGGATTAATTAACCAACTAAAAGTATGCAGCTTGTTAATTACCCACCAAAATGAAAGATAAATACGAAAAGTTTTGTATTTATCCATTTTAATTAAAATGTTTTATTCAAGACGACACCGATCGTTCATTTATGATTTTTGACATTGATTAAAGGAAGATTAATTTCGTTTTCATCCGAAAAAACCTTGATCGAAGGTTAATGAATAAATGTTTCGATGGTTCAGAGAAAAACACAATGAGTTTAAAAGAGAGAACAAAAAAAAAAAGACTGCCAGAGCTAATTTTCAAAGAGCAAAAAAGAGAAAAAAAAAAAGAGAAAGGGCAAACATAGTTATAAACAAGTTAGATGGAAGCCGCCTTGATGTTTTGACCTGATTAGAGGGCAACAAGCGAAGTCCAAAACTGACCTTAATTCTTTCCATACGGCTAGCTATTATGGCGAAAATAAAAAGAAATAAAATTCGATTGTTGGAGAGAGAGAGAGGGAGAGAGAGAGAGGAGATGAACTTGATATTGGGTAAATGAGAGTTATTTTCAAAGATTTGATTCCTTTTACAGATACGTAATCGAATTTACTTTTTACATGGGAATTATTTAAAAAAAAAAATATCTTTTGAATTTGTAAGAAAATAGTCATTTTGTTTACGTCAGATATTTATTATTCCGATATATGATACTAACATAATATCAAGTACGTCAAATATTTCTAAATAATGAAACAGAATCCTAATTATCTGTAAAATTAATCGGAAGCATTAAACTCTAATATCATAATTAGAATTGTTCAGACCAAGTAATTTATTCTTAAGATTTGAAAATTGTAGTGCCATCATTTAATTATGACAAAGTTCAGAAAATTTTATAATTAGATGCCTGGCTCACACTAAAACACCTAATTAGAACTGTATTCGAAATAGAACAAGCCTTTTATTTAGCACTTATTTTTGGAGGATAAAAAAAATTGAGAGGTAGACTGAATTGTGGATAATGATGAAAGGAGGAAGGTATTAGACTTTAATATATTAAAATGATGCAGATCTTTTTTTTAAGAGATTATTGGCAATCTCAAGGTGTACAGTGAGGGACAATATTAAGCTCCACCCATGCGTTTTCTACTTGTGATTATTTCATTGTTTAAAAAAAAAACATATATTTTTAATCGAAACTCATGGTTCAAACCTAGAAAATTTCCAATAAAGATTTTCATTTTCTTTTATAAAAACAATCAAATTAATCACAAGTAGAAAACGCATGGGTGGGACTTAATATTGACCCTCACTGTACACCATCGAGATGCAGATAAAGTTTTTTCTTGTAAAATCACTTCTGATGATGACACAAGAATGTCGAAATTTATGTCAAAGTGTTAATATTAATATTTTATACAGTAGCCTATCTTTGAAACCTTTAACTTAGTATTTTTAATTTAATTTTTTTTTTTTTAATTTCATATTTTCTTAATTTTTAAGCTAGGCCCTACGGTTGGTAGTTTAATTATTTTTATAGAAAAAAAAATTTATAGTAAAATCACTTTAATTTAATCAATTGAAAAAACTGGAAATATACAGTATATATCAATTTTAAAAATACTCGTTTACTCTTTATTATTTATCCGCCGCCTTAGGTATAAAAATTAATAAGCTTATATCGTAATAATGGTATATTGGGATTATTTTTCATAAATTACATCTACTGTATTATCGAGAAAATACAGCTCAGCAGACAACAATTACCTGTCATTGGAGGTCTTATACGTAGACATTATTAACAAATTTTCTCGATAAACGATATCCATTTGTCAATATGTATTGAAATGATCTGGTAGTTAGAGATTGTTGACATAATTCAACTATAGACATAAGGATTTGATCGAAGTTTAAGCCGATTAAGTAATTAAAGATTATTCGGTCATTTAAGAGACACTTGACCATCCATGAACTACGATTCATTTTTCTAATTCAGAGTATTTAAAAAATCTGGTGTGACTTGTCGCACAGCACACAACTTTCTCTTACTCTTCGGCAAGACAAATATCGAATTTTTGACATGATCGCAATACTTTCTCTCTATATATTTCATATATAGGGTAAGAGAAAGTAAAAAATGATGATATTAGTAATGTTTTTGATTTAATTATTAACTCTATTTTCTCTCTATTACAAATGAGGAGAAAAATACTCTTTCTCTGTTTATTGGAACCGTTAAATAATGAAAATAAAAAATAAAAAAACTTTAATGAATAATAAAATTTTTCTATAAGAGAGAAAAAATAAAAGATAACTTTCTCTTCAAGGGATGTAATAACAGACAAGGAAATTTCTTGTTCACCTCCTTATAGAAGAATATTTAGGCGTAAAATGTCTTATCCGATTTGAAATTAATTACCAATTGATTTTTAAGCCCGATAATGTTACTAAATATTGAAAGAAAGAAAAAAAAACTTTCTCTCTCGGAAGTTTATTATTTTCTTTATCTTGTTTTCAAGTTGAGTTTTAATCTATGAATTTTATTCTTTTGACGACGAGTAAAGTTGAACTCATCGCATGATGAAGACGCCTTTTGTGCCTTTTAAATGGCGTTAAAGGAGTAAAGAATGCTGAGTCTCAGTAGGAGGGAAGAGAGAGAGAAAGAGAGAGGACAAGGGACAAGACAAAGGGCCGGCTTTTATCAAATTCCCAGCCTCCATATTGGTCCAGATTAGATGGACGTTTTATGAATGGAGGCGGAGGTCGGGAAAAAACGATTCCATTGTGCATCACGAGCAACTTGGCCGCTAGCACTCTGAATTTCAACTAGAAAGAAAAGTCTTCCGGTTCGTATTCATCTCATAAATTTTTTTTATTAAAGAAATATATGATCGAAACGATGGACTACTCATTAATATAAAAAATAAATAAATAACAGTTGTTGTTGTTCTTAAACTTTTAATACTGAAGCGTGAAAAACAAAGAGCAAAAAGAAAAGAAAATTACTAAATTTGAATAGTATAAGGAAATTAAAAAAAGTATATTCATATTAATATAGAAAAATTTATAACACCTATACCGTTAAAAAAAGACAAAAACAAAACTATTAAATGAAATTTTTTTTTGATTGACTTGATTTTTCAAACAAAATTCAAGTCAATCAAAGACAAATAAAATTTTATGAAAACGCGATTTGTAAGAATGTTGAATTGTAAAAAGTGTTCTCTCTTATTCGTGTTCAAAAGTTGAATTTGATTAGAAAATTTTATTTCACTCCAGAACAGATAAACGAGTAAATTTAGTAGGTCTATAATTTGAATTAATAAGAATTAATAATGATACAATTTTTTTTTTTTTAAGAGATAAATATTTTTGATTTATTATTATATTGAATTTAAATAAGTAAAGTACATGCAGACAGACAGGGAGCAGTGGCCCCGTGTTGAAAAGGAAAATAATTAAATGCATTAACTGATTGTAATATCTAGATGGCAAATTAAATTTATTTTATTATTATTATTGTGGAATTGTTTAGAGAGTAAGAAGTTAGAATTTTTGGGAAAGAAGAGTGTTCCAGATAGTAGACTCTATAAATTATTTTTTCAAATTTTTATTAAATTTTTTTTTCCTTTTCTGAATTCCTTTACGCCTTCATGAAGGGGGAATGATTTGTTATTTATCAAATACACATAAAGTGAAGTAAGTAAATAAGTTTTAGGCCCCATCTTAACATATACTAATTCTTTGTTTTTCTTCGCAATGCATTCAATACAAATTTCAACTTGACATTAATGAAATTAATACCCCTCTAACCCCAAAAAAAAAAAAAATAATAAAAACTTTACCTAAAAATAAAATTTTGGGGAAAAAAATAAAAAAAAAAAAAAGGTAAAATGAAAAATTTTTTTAAGTTTTTGTTTTTTTTTCGGGAAGGTGGGTTTGGTTTGGCCGAAAATCTTGTTTCGGTCGGACCCTAGAAATTATACGTTTTGAAAGTCAACATATACAAATTTGAATTTCAAATGTCTGTGAAACAATTTTAAAAGGTTTCATCTATATAAACCTTTTGTATTGAATTCAACATTAAAAAAAAAAATGAGGGAGAAGAATAACATATTATTAAGTTAAACAGACTAGTTAACCACGAAGCCTAAATAATCATTAAAGGCACGTGTTAGGCCAACGGAAACACATGGCTAACAAATGCATAGAGCACAGATGCGCTAGCTGAATAAAAGCGCACTGTGCAACTTAAGAATTTATATCTTTAGAAAAGTGTTCATAAAATTTTTAATATATTAATTTATAATATAACTTATTGATTTCATAAGTCATAAGTAGATGTAATATATTATTAGAATATAACAATATCGATATCCTTAATCGAATAAATAAATAAATACTTATATATTATTTGATTAGAATATTTAAGTATAATTTTTAAGTTTATTGTTTTTTCCAAATGTTTTTTAATTAATTTTTCTTTGTGATACTTATCCTATTTCAGCTATTTATGTGAATTTTTATCTTATTGTTTTTATTAATAAATTTAGAATGCATATAAAATTTGTATACTCTCTTTTATGAACTAATTTTGACTCATCCAAAAACAAGAATTTCAAATCTGGATTTATATATTTATCAAATTTTACTTGCGACATAAGAAAAATGTCTATCTCTTTTGTATATAAATATAACAAGATGTGGCAGGAGCTTTTTATTAATTTTTTGCAAAATAAGACCAAAATAAATTTTATTTATATTTTTAGATTAAATTTTATTTTTAATTTTATTAAGATGAAAATAACCATTCCCTCCTACGAGTTTAAAATAACTTATTTATAAAACAAAATGGAAAAAGAATTACATGAAAATTAATATCTACTGATAAGAATCAGGTGTGAAATTCACTTTGGTTGTTCAATTGACGAAGTCAAGCGGAAAGGGAGGGTGAAATTCAAACAGGAAACCGAATTAAGAAGCGTAACTTCCTTCGAGGAAGGGAATTCCGCTTTGTGCATGAGCAAAAACGTAAGCCCTTAAAATGTCAGCGACACTCGCCAGAAGAACAAATGGACATCTCTGTATGTTGTATTTATTATCAACCCACGTTCCGGATTTATCATTTAATTTTCGTGATTTACGGAGACAGTCTTGTTTGTTTCCGAGTTAATTAAAACCACTTGAGATAAGAAAAGCACTTGATTTATTTTATTTATGTGCGAATAATATTAACATTTCATTATAATGTAGAAAAAAACTTTAAGATGACGAAGAACATGAAAATTTTAATGAATCAAATAGCTGCCAAAATAAAAAAAAAAAGTAAAATTTACTTATGGACACAGGGCCTTGGGGTAACTAAATCTCTCAAGCGTTACTATTAACGTTAAACATATAAAAGTCCAAAGACGAAAAAAAATTAAGGCTTATTAAAATATCTACGAATTAAAGATGTTGAGTCCATTGAATCCTGTTTCGTTTTTTTTATTAATTTCATTTAAAGTTCAGTGAATCGCTCTAAGCGATATAATTTATTTAAATAAAATTAGCTATCAATTAATAAATTCCATATCATTTTAGGTGCTCTAAAAAATACCAATAAGACTAGTCCAACTCAAAAAATATTTGACTTATCCACTTATTCATTCGAATGACAGATATATTCTCGGAAAGACTCTGTTGACTGAAGCACTCGCCTTTTTAAATAAATATACATGTGTACGGCCTTTTGTGTATCAATTAATATGACAACTTTGTGCTTCAATTATATAATATAAACCTATAAGGATTGAAGATGGACAAAGAAAATTTAGTCTCTTCGGCATTTAGCATCCAAAGGTTTTTTTTAAATTTTGCTGATCCAGTACTAGCCCTTCCCTATTTCAACAATAGCAACTTCTTTGTAAATAATAAAGGGAATAGAATATTTTTTTTTTTATTATTATTATTATTATTATTATTTTTGTTTTGGCTTTCCCGCCATAACAATATAAGTACAAAAGCATTATAACAAAAAAAAAAATGAATACAAAAACATAATAGCAATAACATAATAATAAAAACATTATAAGAATAGCCAAAGTAGAAAATACATCATATGAAAAATATATATAACAAAAACATTATAGGAAAAACATTAATAAAATAACATAATATAATCAGAGCACAATTTGGTTGCTTCTGACAAAGTCATACAAGGCCGAAAGGGTTTCAGTTTGAAGATTTTGAATCAATTTTGAGAGGTTAGGCGGGTCATTAAAATGCGGCAGAATTTTGTTCAGCAGGTTCTGTCTATTAAAGGGAATAGAATATGAAATTGGTCAAAAAAATATTCTAAACTTTTTCTACAAATATTCGACGACTATCTATTCAAGTACTTTTTTTTTTTAATTTTACATGTTGGCTTAATAATAAAATAAATATTTCTATTATTTACGATAATAATGAATTGTTTATTTAATTTCATAATAATTTTGAAATCAAAGATAATCATTTAATTTAGGTATTTTTCCCAGTTTTTTTTTCTTTTGAATTAGCCAACAATTTTCTACTTTTTTAAAGATAA
>JAKCPI010026722.1:0-13973 GCA_023213315.1 Euborellia annulipes | reverse complement strand
ATTTTTTGTTTAATTATCTGCGAGGTTGAAATTTTATATTTAAGTTAAGAACCTATGGAACGTGATTCGAAACTTTTGAACGAAATCGGCCAAAAAGTACTTTACTGATGTACTTTTTCAGTTTTTTTCGAATTTCCCAAAATTCGCTCCAACGATTTCGATTAAAGTTCATAAATCAATTATTTTTTAGATGCTCTTTAAAATGTATATTCTTATTTTGCCATTGACATATACAAAATATCTGGTGTGACAAGCACAGAACACAACTTTCTGTTGCCCTTGGTAAGAGCCGTGCGGCCAGTCACACCAGGGCCGGGAAGTAAACTCCCTACCCTTAGGACAAGAAGCTCTCTGTATAAAATTAGGAACTTGATGCTTTAAGCCTTTTTATCAATATTTATTTAATTGAAATAAAGTCGTGAGCTTAAATAATATGAGGGGAGAATGACTCAGGGGTGAAAGTCACACTTCCGTCATATAATTACATTCTACTCAATTCACATGAAACTCAAGAATGGAACAAAAATTTGTAAGAAAAAATTTCAATATTGAATTAATTACGGAATAAATCGATAGTCAAGGCAAGTCAACCCTCCATTGTGGCTTGTAACCCTTCCTGATATTAGAAATAATTTATTTTGACAGTCAAACGAATCGATAGAGGGGTGAGATGAGATTAAAGTTTCCTAAGCAAATGACTAAATATTAAAGCCAGCTCTCAGGTGTGGAGTATATCAATAAATCTCGAAATGTGACTTTAGAGAAAGTTTAATTCATTTTCTCGCTGGCAATTTAAAGATCAATGATCTAGGGGGGGGGGGGCACAACCGAAAAATAATAATGATAGAATAGTTAGTTCTAAAAACCAAAGAAATTACTATCTTTGACTATTCAACATCTCAGCTGTCTCTTACCTGAGGTAAAGCGACAAAAATTTAGTTCAATTTAATTTGCGGCTAAGAACCGGTTGCTTCACATCAAGTTAACTAGCAAACTCATTTGACAATTAGAAAGTCATTGATATAGTAAACAAAAACACCCTTAACTTAACATTTGAGTTAAAAAAAATGAGTTTTTTTTTACATATAATTAGCTCTGAGGTATAAGAAAAGTTGTGAAGATAGCAACTTAATAAAGGTACCATTTATAAAATTTGCAAAAAATAAATAAACTTGTGTTTCTAATTTCACCCCATAATTAAGTCTTATAACTAATTTTGGGTTTTAGCTAGTTAACTACTACCTGGGCTCTTATTTAATCATATGATTATCTTAACTAGATGTGAAAAGGCTCGTAACGGTCGTTTAACGGTCTTGTTTTTTGGGGGGCATCAATTTTTTTCGTCAAAAATAGCTCCTGGTATAAGACCATTCTAATATTATATCTTCTTGTTTGACCTATTAAAGTTTCCAAAAAATGACACACCTCCTGTTGTATATAAGTTTCCCTCTTATGAAGTAATATATACGGATGGTGCTAAGAACTTAGCAGAAGTCGGTTGTGGGTTTATTCAGCAAGGCAGAGTTGGTTCATATAAATACAATAATTTATCCAATATAAATACCGCTGAGCTAAGAGCCATTTTAAAAGCGCTTCAAAATAGCATTTCTAATAGACAAGTTATTGTTGTCTCTGACCTCGGTTAGTGTGCTACGCAATCGGTTAAGTTCTCCGTTTTACTCTCACCCATTAATCAGAAGAATGCATGCTTACATTTGAGAGATTAGATGGGAAATATTTGTACTCTCCTGGACACGATGGTATTAAGGGCAACGAGGAAGCAGATGTACCTGCTAAAAGAGGGATTGAAAAACCAAATATAGATTTTAATTATTTACCCTATTAGGATCTTAAATACGTTGTAAAAAAAAAAAAAGTTAAAGCGAGTGTGGAGCGGGAAGTGACACAAGGTAACTGTCACCTAAAAGAAATAATGCCAAAGATCCAGAACAGAAAGAGTCTGAAAGTGACTCGAAGAGAAAAAAGGCATTTTGACTAGGCTGCGAATAGGGCATTTTAGGTGCCTACCATATACCCAAGAAGAAAGACCTATGTGCAGTGATTGTCAACCAAACTTAACGGTGAAACATACATTAATTGAGTGTCCAAGTATCGAAGGCCCAGAGAAAAATTTAGCCTATCAAATGAAATTAAATAATCTTAAATAGCAAATTTGAAAACCTGTTCAGATTCCTAAAAGAATTAAATATTTATCACGAAATATGAAAAGAAATAAAGGAGAATAAGGGAAAAGATGTAAGAAGTAAGAAAGAAGAATGAAGAAAGAAAGACTTTTTAACTTATTTTTATTATTAATGTAGAAGGCACAAAAAGCATGCAGCGCTGATGCCAAAATTATTATAATAAAAATAAAAAAAATATCCCTATTTTGTTCATTCTTCTTGCCGGAGATAGCTAGTTAATTAGATGAGAAGCAACCGGCCCTAAATGTCATTGCTGGTAAATGCCAGATCTTCAAACAAAAAAACATCTCTTCCTTTAATAGCTTCAATTATTTATTCCAAGAAGATGCACTTCAACAGGAGTGAGATGAACTTTTTAGGTTTGAAAAGTCCCCCCCCCCCCCCTCAATTCGAACACGTTAAATGTCAAATGTCTATTCTTTAAAATACCCATTGAAAGTCGGATGTTTTATTATTCACTTGAGTAAATCCGGGAAAAAAAATCACTTTTGACATGCATATATGGATGAACAATTTATTTATTGTATAATTTCTAGGCAAAGTTCTCTGACGTCTTTGACATATGTGATTTCCTCCCTACAATTTTAGAGCTGGTCAAAGAATCACCTTCTCACTCTCTTTTGACCTCACACCTCTCATCCTTAACCAAAGGGTAATTAATATTTCAATTTACATACATATATCTTCTTTAATGAGTTTTTTTAAGGCAACATTTTTTTAAAATGCTAATGTAGAGTTCGCTTCCTGTTTCAAGCGAGAAAAATGTATTTCTATTGAATTGGCTACTAATCATTTGAAATAATTAGGGTTGGGGTCTAAATAGCCTTAGCCGAAAAAGAAAGCTTATAATCTGAGTTATAGGCAACTCAAATTCAAATCCAACTCAATGTAAAAAATCATCCAACTCTATTTGAGATGCCTCCTGCTGAGGGAAGAAACGGGAACCCTCCTCAGTATTGTTCACATGGAAGTTACTTCGTATAACGTGTCATCTCTGACATTAATGACTAAAGAGAGATGTTTTAAGTTAATTCATCTTTCCGAAATACCAATACATTAATTAATTAATTTCGTTATTTGAGTGCAGAATTAACAGAATAGCTGTAATTAGTGTAATTAATAACATTTTTTGTATTATTATTTGCCAAAATAAACCACGATTTATGCCAAAACAAATCAAATGTCTTTTATTTCTACTATTTTATAGAGTTCTGATTTATAAAAATGGATTAGAAGATTGACACAAAAACAAATTACAAGAATTTGGAGACTTCAATAATAGTGTGTGAAGCGCGTGCAAGTTCTTCTCGGGATTAAGAATAAAGAAATTTTGTTTTTTTGATTGATGTCTTCCGCAAGATGAAGATATCGCACACTTAAGGAGATATCAAACAGGTGAAAGGGGGGGTCCAGGGATGCTGTTACACGTGGGCGTGGGGAGGGCTATCGACCGGGCGCCCCGCCTAGCGACGGAACATCGATCGCACCCTGCGCACTAGCTTCATTTTTGTGGGAGGGTGGGCGTCACGCGCCGACGGCGTGTCTCTCACCCCTGCCTGCCTTGGTTTCACTCCGAAGCCGGCAAACACTCGGGTCCAAGCCAAACCGTGTCTTCCGTCAGATTAACACACTATTTTTGCTACTCATGCTCTTTTTTTCTCCGGTTTTCTATAGAGCTTTAGCTTCCAAGTTCTCTGTTTGTTCCCTTTCCGATGCGACTTTGCTGCTTCCGGGTGAGCGTTAAGCCTCCTCCCTCCCATCAATAATTGAAAATTAAAAGTAAACTCGTTGTTAATTGAAATGTTCTTGTCTGTATTTTAGTCGGACGGGAACACTGCGTTCCTCCGGGCTGCCAGAGCTGGACACCTGGACAAAGTCCTAGAACACCTCAAATCCAACATCGATATCAACACATCCAACACAGTAAGTAATCATATTCCATTAATACTTCGTTTTTTTCGACAATCATTATTACTCAACACAATTAATAATAGATTAATTATTCCGAAACTGATAATAATACTATTATTGTCAAAGTTTCTTTTATTATTGGATTCCGTTCTTAAAGTTTGCTTAATAGATCAAATTAAGTAAGAGAGATGAAAATGAAATAATTACTTTTGGCACGCCAGATTTTTATCTCTTTGTTGTTACAGTAATTTGTTTTGGGTTTTTATCTAATCTTTAAATAGAAAATCCATGTATTTCTTAAAGGAAACAAAATTTAATTTAAAATTAAATTAAAATCCTTTCTAAATCCTAAATCTTCTTAAATCTTTTGAGCTTGTAACGACTATTTTCCATTATAGAGATATATTTTGGTGTTTGAGTTTGAAACTTTGGTAAAACCAATCTTTTTGAAAGTTAATGGCAGTGTATTCAACGAATTTATTTATATTCTTGAGGAAGTTTACTCGCTGGTTACGGAGCTATTAAAATAATCGATTTTTTGACATCTGACTGTTTACACAAATATCTGTAGATCTCCAGATCTGACGAATCCCCACTCCTCTTTTTTTGTCATTTGTCGTCAGGTTTGAAGATGGTTTAAAAACCAAAACCATTCAAAAACAGTTCCATTAAATAAATCTTGAAACAAATAAATCATAAGATTTATTTATTTTAACCAACTTGACGACAAATTAAAAAAAAAAAAAAAAAATAGGGGGGAGGAAATTGAAGTATCCGTTAGATCTGGAGATCTCATTTAAAAAACCGGAACTGTACAGATATTTGTATAAACAGTCGGAATAAATCCGGAAGTCAAAAAAATCGATTATTTCCGTAAACAGCGAGTAAACTTTCTCGGTAAACAACTCCGTTCTCAAGAATATTATACCAGTAGGGGTAGAATTTATTTAATAAATAAAAAACTAATAAAAAGATATAATTTAAAGAAAAATATGGTCCGAAATGCGTCCTCATGTCTTTGGTTAGGAGTTAGTGGTATTTCAGTTTTAGTAAAGGAAGATCTGAAATATATAGATCAGGGATGGGCAAACATTTTCTACGGAGGGCCCATTGAAAAGAATACAAATGTATATTTAACTGTTTATTTCTTTCTAAAAACCTGTTTCTTAACAGGTTAACATATTTCTTAATCCACAATTTTCAATGTATCTATTTGAAATTAAGTACGCAGATAGTATTTGAAACGACGATTAACTGAGACGTGCCTTTAAGTAGCTTAAAAAAAAGCTCTGAAATCTTATAAAGCAAAGTGTACGAGCGAGTAAAGTAGTCAGTAGTGAATTGCAACAAGCTCGAGTTCAAATCTCCCTGGGACCCCCCCCCCCGCTTACTGTTAGTTCCCAGATTTTTTTTGTATTTTCGGCATCTGAGAGTTAAAAGATTCTCAAATTATTTAAATACGATGTACCAGGATATATATAGTAATCAAAGCACAGCATTTGGAATCCAAATGATTTGAATAAATATTCATCGGACTGCCTGGATCCGAACCCACTCAGCTTAGATTATATAAAAAGGCATTTGTCAACATCTCTAATCCCAGGCCACAGGGGGTTTAAATTACACTACTCGGTTTTAATAAAACATTGTTTCGAAGTTTGTAAGTGTTGTGGCCCTTCATCAGTCAACCTTTCTATCACATTTCGGTCGGTCTGTCGACAATTAAAAAAAAAGAGTTTTCCTCTCACTTTTTATGTAAATTTAGAAAGATTATATTATCTTTGAATAATATAGCTTTGATATTAAATTCAAAATTATTTAAAAAAGGCTCTTTTTTTATATAGTATGTATTTTTTAATAAAATAAAAAGAATCTTACACCAACTTTTGGCAGATTTAAATAAAAAATAAAAGGAAGAGGGGGAGAGACAAAGAACGAGGGGAGTAATGTAATCAGAGAAAAAAAAAGAGAAGAATTTTATAGGATATATTTTTATGGAGTTTTTGGGGTGGAGGGGGGGGGGGGTTAATAAGAGAATATTATTCTTTACTATACTTGTCTGGAGACAAGCGAGAAATAAACCTCCCCAAGGAGTTCCAACTCTTTATTTCCCTTTAGGCCAAGTTATTTTATTTTATACGAAATGGCAGAGGGTTAGTGGATCATTTAATATCAATTTAAAAGAGGTATAAGTTATTTCTTTATAATAGTGCATATTTTACGACTAGAATACGTTTAAAAAGAAATCCATTGCCTTAATTTTTGCTTAACTTGCTATTTAATAAAAGTAGAATTTATTTTAAATTTTATCTCTGCGTGCCAATTGGCTTCATTTCAAAACGAATTGAAACAGTTGAGTTTATTTTTCATTTCGATTTTGTAAATATTATTGGTTTTTATATAAAGAAATAAACACGATAGAAAAGAGAAAGTTAATAAAAGCGTGAGTTGGAATGATTGTTTGTTAATTTTTAAGAAAACATTTGGGATATAGGGCGGGTAATTAAGGTTGCCACCAGTACTTTATAATAAAGTATTGGGCGGTATTTCGGGTAATTATACTCTATGTTTTACGAGAAGAATAAAGTACTCAGAAAATACTTTAATTCGCATGATTGGATTTTTCTGTGATTCAAAAAAGTTTAGTCGTAAGCATTTTTGCGTCAAACGGAATTTTCTACTGGCAGCAAGTATTTAATAAGACTGATGATAATTTTTCAAACTTTGTTCGCGCGAGAAATAAAGTCGCCAAACACACCGTCAGAGCGCACCACAGGATAGAGGGAAGTTGACCGGAAGTGCATGGAAAGCGTCTCGCATCTGAGGAAGGATGCGATCCACGCTTCCTCTCTCTCAGTTCTAGTTCTGACTCAGACTTGGCTAACGGACCACGCTCGCAGCAGTCCAAAACCCCAGCCTATCTGCCTGGTTACTGCCCATTCGTTGCAACAACCAAACCCCCGGTTTACGCCCTGGTGCTAAACCACCTCCACTGGCATCGAGCCCCCACGTTGCTCGCCCAGAAACTTTTATACATTTATTAAATTCATTTTTTATTTACCCACCCCGAATCGGCGTGGCCATTATACATCAAGAAGTGTATTTTTATTTGTTTTTGTGTTATTAAAGTTTTTGTTATATATTTTTGTTAATATGACGATGTACTTCTTTTCCCCGTTTTCCTAGGAATCCAACTTTGTTTGAAGGAGCGTTTCCATATACAGTCCGCTACCTTTCTCTATTACCATCTTTCTAATATCTCCTTCAGGCACTAACACTATTTTTTGATCCTAATCAAGCCGGATATTTTTTTTCCCGACGTTTTTCGGACCATTTCCTTGAAAACGGGAAAAAGTACACCGTCATCGCGGTCGTCGAGGTCGGTATAGAAACATCATAACGGGACTTTTTATCAACCGCCATTTGTGCTTCTACGCCGCGCTTTTGAGTGGTGAACGAATCTTTGTCCTTGAACGACAACTGTTTCGCGATCTCCTCTGATCCCCCCTTTGTGAGTGCGTGATCAAATTTCGTGAACATTTGAAGATTTCGTTCAGGACCTGTTATCACTCAGTGTATTTTTATCCCACCGGAGCGCGTGTGTGTCGTTTACACTCGCATTCCTACCAACTTATAAACACAGTAACATTTAGTGACTTTTTAGTGATTTTTACTTCCAAGTGTTGGCTATCATGGCTGTCAACTCTATGACTGATGTCAAACGCGCGCTACGAGCCGTCAGCCTTGAAATAGCCAGGTTAGAGAAATATGAGCTTGAAGAGCGATGGGAACGCGAAATAGTGAATCAATTATCTGCTAAACAAAGAGAAATATTATATTCACTTTCTTTAGCGATAGTTGAACTGACTGAGCCGTTAGAACTGGCCGAGGAACCGGAGGAGAGTGTACAAACATCTGCCCTTCTTAATCGATTAGATCGGTTGTCCATGAAACTTGTGCAAGTACAATCTCCTACCGATCCTGTCCGCCCGACGCCCTGTCATCATGTCCCTCAGAACACAATTCGCCTCCCCAAATTGGAACTCCCTTCTTTCAGCGGCGACATCACCAAATGGTGTGAATTCATGGACCTGTTCCGCGCCGCCGTCCATGGAGCTCAAATTTCCCGCTCACAAAAGCTGGCTTATTTAAAATCCTGTCTCAAAGGTGAGGCTCATATCATAATTGCCAGTCTTCCTTTAGAAGAGGAAAATTATGATATTGCTCTAGATCTATTGCGAGCTCGTTATGAGCGCCCACGAGACATTTTATATAAAATCGTGGATCGAGTCTTAGATTACCCAGCCATGACATCGCCTTCCTCGTCTTCGCTCCGCAAATTACTTGATGTCTTTGACCAAGCAATAGCTCAATTAAAGGTAATGGGACATTTTTACTCCGACGATGATATTTTTATAACTAGGCTCATTCTGAGGAAAATTGATAAAAGCATCGCGCAACAATGGATGCTCTCTCTTGACGATGGCGATTATTCCGCCCCGAGTGTCGAAACACTTTTAAGTTTCCTAGAAAAAGCCGCAAGCTCACTGCAAGGCCTGACTGGCAAGTCTAAAGCCTCAGGCAGCAAGCGAACCTCCACTGCAGCTGCAGCGGCAGGCGCAGCTTCGGCAACCGGCTCATCAGTCAAGGGAGCAATCTACAAATGCCTTCTGTGCAATGGCCCTCATCTCTTGGCTAGATGCTTTAAATATCAAAATCTCCCTTTCGAAGAAAGAGAAAAATTAATTTTACAACACAAACTCTGTAACAACTGTCTCTCTCCTCGACATGTCCCTAAGGACTGTCCCGCAAAAGCCTGTCCTCTGTGTTCCTCGAAACATCATCGGTCTTTGTGCAAGTCAACCGCATCTTCCCCCTCTACTAGTAAAGTCGTCTCATGTGTTGCCCAAACAAAAAGATCTCATTGTTTTAATCTTCCACTCCTGCCTACAGCCAAAGTTAGAGTTATGTCCGCCTCTGGTAGCTGGCATACCGTCCGGGCATTGCTGGACACTGGCTGTCAAACCTGCATCGTGACGTCGGCCTTAGCAAAGGATTTAAATTTGCCCATCAGCCCCAATGTCATCTCTATCGCGCCGTTGGGGAAACAGCCGCTGGTCGCTGAAGGCAACTTAAATCTAAGGTTCACTTCTCATTTTGACTCTGATAGAGTCTTTGAGGTAAGCGCCTACATTTTGCCTACTCTAATTGAGAATTTACCCTCAGTAAATGTCCCCGGTTCTGTCAAAGATAAATACAATTCTCTCGTCTTGGCAGATCCGTCATTTTTCTCTCCGGGACCGATCGACCTCATATTAGGTGTAAATGTATTTGCTAACATTATTAAATGTACGCCTATGCAAGATTTTGGGTTTAAATGCATGGACACCCATCTAGGGTGGATTTTATTTGGAAATGATCAAGCGCATGCGCAATGTATTCCTTCTCCACTGGCCGCAGCCGGCAGACTGGCCTCGCTAGCTGTCACAGCCCCCGGAGCGGGTTTATCCCTCGCTTGTACTCCCACTCCGACCGGACTGCCCCTCGAGCGCCTTATCTCTGCCAGCGCCCGGTCTCTTCAAGGTCAGACAGCTGATTTAAACTCTCACTTTCATCTCTCTTGCGCCGATCAACCCCACCCCTCACCGGCTAGTCAACATAGCGGTGATTTATCTACGGCACAAATTAACCGTTTCTGGAATGTTTGTGATAAAGATAAAAATGATAATATTTTAATTTCCGAAAGAGCTGTTAAGCATTTCGAAAAAACATACCGACGCCAGCCGTCGGGACGTTTTGTCGTATCCATTCCTTTTAAAAAAGCGCCCAAAGTCTTGGGTTATTCAAGACACATTTGTTTGAACAATTTTTTATCTCTCGAGCGAAGATTCGGAAAAAATCCAGCTTTCAAAACGGCCTATGTTAATTACATGCAAGATTTTATTAAATTAAAACATATGACTGAAATAGATGAAAATAATACATCTACTTCCCCTTTAAATTCATGCTTTCTTAGTCATCATGGGGTGTATAAAACACATGATAAAAATAAAATACGTGTTGTTGTAAACTGTTCAGGGAGTACCTCAAACAATGTTTCTTTAAATGACATAATTGAGCGTGGGCCTGCCCTACAAAATGACATTCGCGTTATTTTATCTCAATTCAGATTACACCCTATTGCCTTCTCTTCTGATATTATTAAGTTTTACCGCTCCATTGAACTCGATGATAAATCGAAATTATTTTTTAAAATATTTTGGCGAGAGCGCGAGAATTTACCATTAAAAGTATACACTTTAAATACTGTCACCTTTGGATGTGTCTCTTCTCCCTTTCAAGCCTTATACTCTATCAAAAAATTAATCCAATTAGATGGAGGTAAATATTCAAACAAAACCCGCGAGATATTGGATAAATGTATTTATGTAGATGATATTTTATGCAGCTTTCCATCCGAGGATGAAGCTACAAATATTATCTCGGAGTTAAAGTCTTTGTTATCGGGAGGAGGATTTTCTCTATCTAAATTTGCTTCAAATTCTTCTGACCTACTTACAAAATTAAAAGTGAGTCCCACTGATTTAAAAATTATCTCTGAACCGGACTCCTTAAACAATACGCCTTCTCTAACATTAGGAATTTTTTGGAATCCGCAGGAAGATAATTTCAAATTTAACTTTTACAAGCCCTCTTTTAATATTTCTACCAAAAGGCAACTTTTGTCGGAAATTTCAAAATTTTATGATCCTTTGGGATACATATTGCCCATCATCATAAAATTAAAAATTTTATTTCAAGAAGTTTGGAAGCTCGATCTCAATTGGGATGATCCGCTACCATCAAACATTCTAAATGAATGGGAAAATTTTTTAATTAACCTACCGGCTTTAGATGATCTTAGCATTCCAAGATTCGCCTCTCAGGCAGCTGCCACTCATTTTGGACTTCTTGGTTGTTGCGATGCCTCCACTAAAGCCTACTGTGCTTGTGTCTATTTATTATCTTACAATTCCCAGGGTGAAATAATACAATCTTGTTTATTAGCTTCAAAAGGACGCGTTACTCCTTTAAAAACGATTTCGCTTCCACGCCTGGAACTTTGCGCCATGGTTCTTTTAACAGAATTGATCACTCTGATTAAAAAATCCCTCTCGGAACCAGCTCATCGCATTATTTGCCTCTCGGACTCTATGGTTGCCCTATGTTGGATTAAAGCTCCACCCTCCAGCTGGAATATTTTCGTCGCCAACCGGGTGGCGGAGGTACAAGTTGCGCTTCCAGAAGCCACTTGGGGACACATTCGAGGTTCATCCAATCCCGCGGACTTGGCCACTCGCGGCTTGGATGTGAAGGAATTTTTAAAATCTCCCCATTGGTTTACTGGACCGGCAACAGAGGATTTTATAGCCCCTGATGATTTTTCTCCCACAATGGAAGTGGAGGAGGAAAGAAAACTTCAGGCTTTAACTATCCAAGCTAAGCCTGATTATTTCTTTGCACGCTTTAAATCCTGGAATTCTATGCTTAGAGTTGTTGCAAGAATGCGTCGCTGGTTACCTGTGTCTCTCCGTCAGTCACGCAACACGTTCAGGCAAGGCTCTCTCACCCCGGAAGATTTAAAAGAAGCGGAAATTGTTTGTTTAAAAATAGCACAAGAAGAAGATTTCGCTGTAGAAATAAAACAGTTGAGAAAAAATGGTCCAGTGGCGAAAAATAGTCCCCTGAAGTCTCTCTGTCCTTTCCTTGAGGAAAATACAAACTTGATGCGAGTAGGAGGTAGACTTCAGCGTGGTCCTTACCCTTACAACGTAAGGCACCCTATTATTTTGCCCTACCACAATCCAATAACATTTTTATATATTCGACATCTACATCTCGAAAATTTCCACGGTGGCACCAAACTCATTCTCTCCCGCCTTCGTGAAAAATTTTTTATTTCAAGAGCACGTAACATTATAAGAAAATTAATAAATTTATGCTCTATATGCGCCCGTTTTTCCGCCTTCCCCTCACAACAACAAATGGCTCCACTTCCAGCGGTAAGATTGACTCCATCTAGGCCGTTTACCGCGTCTGGAGTGGACTATGCGGGACCGTTTTTGTTATGCGAGTCCATTGGGCGTAGGCGGCAAACGCATAAGGGATACGTCGCCCTCTTCATTTGTATGTCTACTAAGGCAGTTCACCTGGAATTAGTGTCTTCTTTGACCTCTGAATGCTTCTTGGCAGCTCTGAACCGGTTTATGAGCCGCCGAGGCGCTCCATTACATTTATATTCGGATCAAGGCACGACATTTCGGGGAGCCGACCGCGAACTTCGCGCTGCTCTTTCTCAATTGAAGGAGTGTGCGAATAGCTGCCTGGATTCCTTAGTAGATAAGGGCATTCACTGGCATTTTCTCCCGCCATACAACCCCCACGCGGGTGGTCTTTGGGAGCGAGCGGTAAGATCGCTCAAATTTCATTTAAAACGAGTCGCAGGGAAAACGATACTCTCTTTTGAGGAGTTTAACACCTTGTTAGTGCAATGCGAGGCAATTTTGAATTCGCGTCCTCTTACTTCACTATCAGACAGCCCCGACTGTTTTCAAGCGTTAACTCCTTTTCACTTTCTAATCGGTTCACCCTCGACATCGAATTACAATCAAGATTTATCAGATATTTCAATCAATCGTTTGTCTAGATGGCAACAAATTTTAGCTTTTCGTAATTCAATTTGGTCATTATGGCTAAAAGAGTATGTAGTAGAACTACAAAAACGAGCTAAATGGAATACTCCAAGGCCAAATCTCAAAGTTGGTCAGTTGGTGTTCATACTCGACCCCCATGTGCCACCACTGTGTTATAAGTTGGGCCGAGTTGATCAAATATTTCCCGGAACAGACGGGCAAGTCCGGCATGTACAAATTTCCACCTCATCAGGTGTAGTGGAAAGACACATTTCCCGGGTTGCCCCTCTCCCGTTTGCTGATCCTCCCAACTCTTCGTCATAAACGTAAAAAAAAAAAAAAAAATCTTTTAACTCAATCTATTATACTTACCTCGACAAATTTTCTTCTTCTTTCTTTTTTTTTGTCATATTCATTTCCTTTCCATATGGATCCTCTTAATCCTCATCCAATGGAAAAATCAAATCCGGAAATGGAGATTAACTCCATCCTCCACTCGGGGAGTGACTTCCGTCACTCTCTCACCGCTCTTCACTGAGGACTTTGTCCTCCCATCCCACTTCGGTGAATTTTATATTTGCCATCATGACCGGTCAACTCCTATCCTTCTGTTTCTCACTTTTTCAGGCCCGGAGTGTGTTCGCGCGAGAAATAAAGTCGCCAAACACACCGTCAGAGCGCACCACAGGATAGAGGGAAGTTGACCGGAAGTGCATGGAAAGCGTCTCGCATCTGAGGAAGGATGCGATCAACGCTTCCTCTCTCTCAGTTCTAGTTCTGACTCAGACGTTGGCTAACGGACCACGCTCGCAGCAGTCCAAAACCCCAGCCTATCTGCCTGGTTACTGCCCATTCGTTGCAACAACCAAACCCCGGTTTACGCCCTGGTGCTAAACCACCTCCACTGGCATCGAGCCCCCACGTTGCTCGCCCAGAAACTTTTATACATTTATTAAATTCATTTTTTATTTACCCACCCCGAATCGGCGTGGCCATTATACATCAAGAAGTGTATTTTTATTTGTTTTTGTGTTATTAAAGTTTTTGTTATATATTTTTGTTAATATGACGATGTACTTCTTTTCCCCGTTTTCCTAGGAATCCAACTTTGTTTGAAGGAGCGTTTCCATATACAGTCCGCTCTATCTCTATTACCATCTTTCTAATATCTCCTTCAGGCACTAAC
>JAKCPI010026721.1:0-31416 GCA_023213315.1 Euborellia annulipes | reverse complement strand
GAGAAGAAGAAATGAACAAGTCTACAAATGAAATCGAATCCGTCTCCATAAAATTCAAAACTCCTGAACGAGAAAATATACCCGAATCTGACGAATCATCTGATAGTCAAGAAGAGGATGACTCTCAACCACGAAGAGGACCAGGAAGACCTCGTATTGTAAAAACTGGTAGAGCAGGCCGTCCAGCTAAAGCGTATCAACAAATATCCAATCGTGACATCCAAGAAGCTCCAATCCTAGAAGATGAAGAAAATAGCGAAACCGATGTCGCTCAAGAAACACCTGATGAAGTTCAAACAAATCAAGAAACTGTTGAAATAGCAATGAATGCTTGCGAAATTTCATTCTCACAGGCCCTTCAAGGTCCAGATAAAAACGAATGGGAAGACGCTATTTATCGTGAAGTTCGCAGTCTCATCGCAAACGATGTCTGGAAAATTGTAGACAGGCCAAGGGACAAGAACATAATCGGGAACAGGATTGTCCTTCGTAATAAATATGGAACCGACGGAGATCTAGAAAGAAGAAAAGCAAGAATCGTTGCAAGAGGATTTGCTCAACGTCCCGGAGTAGACTTCCTCGAAACCTTTGCTCCGGTTGCCCGTCTAAGTTCTCTCAGATTGGTGATAGCATTAGCTGCAAAATATAATTTACATTTAACTCAACTTGACGTCGAAACCGCTTACCTCAACGGTGAAATCGACACCGAAACTTACATGGAAACTCCCAAGATGTTACGTGAGACACTTTATAGAATATGGAAGGAAGAAAAAGATCCTGATATTCGCAACAAAGCTAGTAACATGTTAAAGAATTTAAACGAAGACAAAGTCTGTAAACTGCAAAAGGCCATTTACGGATTAAAACAAGCAGGCCGTCAATGGTACTCCAAACTTGACTCCACTTTGAGAGATATAGGACTAACTCCCACGAGCGCAGATCCCTGTGTTTACATCGATCAAAAAAATACAAAAACAATTGTTTTGGTCTACGTCGACGATATACTCATCGCATCAGACAACCAAAACAGGGAGAGAGTTATAAAGAAGAAGCTTTCTGAAGCCTTCAAGATTAAAGATTTAGGAAAAGCACATCAATGTCTGGGTATTCAGATAGAATACAAGAAAAATACGATTTGCCTTTCGCAATCAGGCTATATTCGTGAAATACTCAAGAGATTCGAAATGAGTGAATGTAAGCCAGTGATAACTCCTCTCGAACTAGGTCTGAAGTTAACCAAAGGCGTCAACGATGAAAATCTACCGTATAGGGAACTCCTAGGTTCCTTAATGTATTTAGCCGTTGGGACTCGACCAGACATCGCTCATGCAGTTAGTCAGCTGAGTCAATTCAATGACTGCCATACTCAAGCTCATTGGAAAGCAGCGAAACGCATCTTGAGATACCTGAAAGGAACATTAAATCATCATTTACAATTTCTTAAAGATGAGAAGCCATTGAACGTCTTTGTGGATGCAGATTGGGCCAATTGCTCGATTGACCGAAAATCATACACGGGCTCCGCATTCATCCTATGTGGGGGAGCCGTATCCTGGGAATCCAGAAAACAGAAGACCACAGCACTTTCATCAACCGAAGCTGAATACATGGCTATAACCGATGCTTCAAAAGAAGCGGTCTACCTCATCAGACTTTTAAAAGATCTGGGATATTCCAATCTCGCTAAAGTCGAAATGTTCAACGACAACCAGAGTGCTGGGAAACTTGCAGAAAATCCAGTATTCCATTCAAGATCCAAGCACATCGACATCAAATATCATTATATTCGTCAAGTTCTGAAGGATCATCCTGTGAAACTCTCGTATCTGCCCACAGAAGAGATGATAGCAGACATCCTGACCAAGGCACTCGGAGGACCGAAACACGAAAAATGCATGTTCGGACTAGGACTTCGAAAATAGAAGAAATCCCGCACATAAATTGAGGGAGAGCTTGTTGGGGATTTTCAATTCATGTCCGGGCGAACCGTTGGCACCGCTGGGCGACGGTGCTGCTAGAGAGCGGTCACTTTGGGACAACACACAAATCTATCTATGGATGCTCTCTCGCAACACGTTCTATCCTTTATCAAATTCACTGTTATTTTATATTTTAATTACAAGTCTATTATGTTTTAATAAATCTATCTATTTCAAGAACTCATTGTTTTCATTCCCACTCTGCTCCATCAAAATAGGAAAGGGGTCTAAATGGCCATAGATGCCCACAAAGTCCTTAAATAAAAAAATTAAAAAAAAAAAAAACCACCGCCCCCCCCGACAAAATTGCATTAATCCGCCACTGATTGAACGCCCTGTTTATACTACTACTACTACATGGCGAATAATAATAATAATAAAACTTTCGCTTTGTGTAGATATTGACTAAAAATTGAATGCAAACATCTGACGATCCATTTTGCATGGATGGACAAAAAAAAAAGGAGAATGCAAAAATAACAAATACTCCGTGAAACTTAAATTGATCAGAAAAATAAATAAATAAAATAAATTTCCACAACATTTGGCCCGTTTCGTGAAAAATTTCCCGGGTAATAATTTATATAAATAAAAAAGGATTGCAAACTGATCAGCTGTCTGCCCCTGGAGTTGAGTCAATCAGGTGAACGAACGAAAGAATTGCAAACTGAACCCTCTCTTTTGCAAATAAATCAACAAACGATCAAAGGGTTGCTTGCTACCCAAGGGAAATAAAATTCTTTTATTACAAGCAGACGCCCTGCCCTATTTTATCCGAAAAAATAGATCAGATGTCGAGAAAAAAAAACCAACAATTTTATTTGAAAAGAGGAAGGGAAATATAAAAGTGTGAAATTTATATCTGGCCTACTAGCATGTCAAAAATTCAATTAGTTGCATCTCTGATGCTGGTTCGCTATTTATGCCACTTAGGGGTTCTTTTTTGAGCAGATCCTTGTAGCAATAATAACTTGCAATCAGATAATTTTTTTTTTGTCGTTAATCTCAAGATTTGAGATTTTATTTTATAATCTATTTAAATGAATGTCATTTGAATGTGTTTAAAAATCTATATAATAGCGGAATGGTCGTTCGTCCGTCCGACTGTCTGTCGCCCTCAGTTCCAGTTGGAGAAAATTTTGAAATGAAATTTTGTACTCTTTTAGAGGTCGTGATGGAGATTCTCTAATCAAAGCCAATTAATTTTAATAATTAAGTAATTAAATCTCTCTAATTAAAAATAATAAAAATTGTTATATATTAAAATTGTCATGAAAAAACAAGACGAATGCAGCCAAATATTCTTTTATTTTAAATCTCGGCCTCACGGCTGACGTTTGGCCCAAGTCTAGGCCATCTTCAGAGCCGGCTGGCAATAATCAAAATCTCTACGGTTTGCTGTGAGCGGACCACATGCTGAATGTTGTCGCTGTTGTTGCAAGTTTCCACACATTTTGATTATTGCCAGCTGGCTCTGAAGATGGCCTAGACCTCGGGCCGAAACGTCAGCCGTGAGGCGAGATTTAAAATAAAAGAATATTTGGCTGCATTCGTCCTGTTTTTTTTCATGACTCCATCATCATTAAGCCCACAGCCACAGATCTTTTTCGATTGAACAATTAAATTTTTTTTTTTTTATCATCAGGGAAGGTGGGAGAGGAGAAAGGAAGAGGAGTGCCAAGAGAGACCGATTCCTTGGGAGCAGCCCCCTCAAGCGCGGGCCAAAATGAAATTTTCAAAATGTCTCCCGGGCCGGGAGGACTATCCCGCGTACGCTTTCCACACGCGAATGTTTTGAGTGGTGTTTTTTCCCTGCCCAAGAAATTTTTTTTGACAAAAAAAGTATGATAAGTATCATTTTAAAGCATTTGGACAAAGAAATTTGACAGTTAATAATAATAGTAATAATAAATTGTCTTATTTGGCAAACAATTTGTGCCCAGTAAAATATGTCACGTAATTTTTAAAGAAATATGATCAATTAATGGTCATTAAATAAATCAGTTAATGAAAGATTATAATCGAACAGACCTAGTATGTTGCATACGTAAAAGTAGGGATATGGTTAATAGATATTCATTGAAGAATTTTAAATCCAAAAAAGCATGTTTTTATTTGAAGAAATAGAATAATTAAAAATTTCGGGGGGGGGGCAATTACACAAAAAATCTTTCAACTTTTAAATCCCTTGATAGATATTCATTCAAGAATTTTAAATCCAAAAAAGCATGTTTATATTTGAAGATATAGAAGAATTAAAAAATTTGGGGGGGGGGGGGGCTGCCGAATTTAAAAAAAACTCTGAAACAACGAATTTAGATTCTTATCAAGAAAGGCTTTAGGGAAGAAACCAAATTGATATCTCTCCTGGTTAAAAAAAAAATTTGAATTTGCCTCTCCGGCTCCGCCCTCTCTGTATTTCGCCAATCAGCGCTATCCCTGAGGCCTGATTGGTTGTTTCACACATCGGACACGTTTTTAAGGCAATTATATATAAGTATGATATTGCTATTAATGAAATCAAATATTTATTTTAGTTCTTTTTTCTTCCTTAAAATAATAATAAGTGAATAAGTTTTTGAAGATCAAAAAAAAAAAGTAAAGGAAAAATTAATGTTTGATTTTAAAAATGGTGGCTATATAAATTCTACATCATTTTGAAATATCCATTTCCATTTTAACCTCAAAACAATGAAAATTATAATTTCAAAATATTATTATTATAATATTTTAAATTTAATTATTATCGATAAATTATTTGATAATATTATTCAATAATAAGTATACCTAAATAATTATAAAAGAAATATGATAACTATCTATCAAATCAAATATTCTTTCAAAATAAAAAAAAAAAAAGAACAAATGACCTAGAAAAATATAATTTTGTATCAATATTTATTAAATATATATCAAATTTCTTTTATTATTTGTTATTGGAATATTCACCTCTATAATAATTCAATTTGAAATAATCAAATCAACATAAATTTGACCTAGTAATTAATTGAATTGATTTCTAGGAGATGTAGAAGATATATATATAGACCATGGGGGGGACAGCTCTATGGGAAGAATGTTTATAAATTTTTAGTTGTCTGATATGTGGCTAGATGGCAATACTAGACTAGTTAAAAATTTATCCTGTAGAGTTCGTTCCATTCGCCAACAAAATAACATTGTTTCATGAGTTTAATAACAAATAAAAAAAAACATTATAAATTTGAATTAAATAAAATTGTAACGTGCCCTACTCAATTAATCACACGCAATTATTGCCCTTTAATATGCCCTAAGTGTTTAAAAAATGGGAAAGAAAGAAGTAAGTTCTTAATTTGTTGCTCTTATAATTAAATTTAATTATAATTTTTTTACAATTTTCAATAAATTTTTTTAACACTAATTTCTCTTTTTTTTCATTTACTGTTCATTTTCAAATAATTGTTTTAATCTTTATTTTTATTTTATCATACCGATGAACATATATATTAATATCAAGGGCGGATACAGAGGGAGGGGGTAAAGGAGGTAATTACCCCCCTGCCCCCGAGATTTGAAAAAAAAATACTTTTTTTTCGAAAATAAATTTATTTTTATTGAAAAATTTTAAAAACTAATACTTAAAAGTTTGATTTGTATTTATATTCTGGCAAACAAGTACAGAATGCGCCTTTAAATGACCGAAATAAAGAAAAAATTGCGTGCTATGAGACCAGTCACACCAGATTACCCCCTCTCCCCCGAGAAACACCTCTGGATCCGCCCTTGATTAATATACAGAAAATATTGAATATCAAAAATTCAATACGGATTGGACGAGATTTTTCCTGTGCAACTATCACTCCAGTATTTGAAACAAATTAAATTTTTCATGAGCAGTTTTTTTTTTTTTTTTTTTTTTATTTAAGGTCTTTTTCGGCATCTAAGGCCATTTAGATCTCTTCCCTATTAAGTTCAAATGATTAGTAGCCAATTCAAATTAAATAAATTTTTCTCGCTTGGGACGGGACGCGAACGCGGGACCTTAGGCACGAGAAGCTAATGTCTTCTCTCTGAGCCACGGGTCTCCCGCGCAAAATAATAGGTCGATACGCGTATAGAGGGCGCTAAACTTATAAACAATTTTTAACCTGGAGCTGTCCCATCTTGATTGTATGATCTGTGATATAGACATTCATTCATTTTCACTTAAATACTTTTCCAGGTAATATATGAATGTAAAACAAATCTTTACTCTAATAACAATTAATATTAAAAGGATTTATTTTTTCCAAAAAAAAAGAATTAAATCTGGAGAAAATGTTTGTGTAACAACGATATCAACATTAAAACCGTGTTAATGGAATCCATTAGCCCCCTCATCCTTCCACTTCGGTTCGTTTTATTATTATTATTATGATTATTATGATAATAATTTAAAGCCAATGTGCAATCCGATATGGCAAGAGAGAAAGAGAGGATTAAGTGTGTTGAATGGGATTTTTTTTTGTTCTCTTTGCTCTCTCATCATATTGGAATAAAATAATTATTTTGAAAACTATTATCTTACTCAAATATATATATCTCGAAAAATATTTAGCTAAAATAATTATTTCCCTTTTAGGTTAGGACTATTGAAACTCTTACACAGAATATAAATATGATAAATTCAAATTCACTATTCAACAAAATTTATATATTTGAAAAAAAAAAAAAAAAAAAAAATTATATATATATATATTTATCATTTGAATTGGAAATGGTAAAAACAAGATGGCTGCCGCATCTCGACATGCACGCCATCTGCTTTGCATAAGCGATCGCAGCGCCTCTACATACTATAATCTGGCACGAAGTTCAAATATTGTCTTTTCAAACAATCTCTCTAAACTGTACGAAATATTATTGACCGAAAATTACATATTATACATATTTCTACATAGTTCATTCATGCAGTAAAAACTTATACTGCAAGTAGAAATTTTTTTTACAAAATATTCTTATTTTCAAACAGTAGCATTTTATTTAATTATTATTGTTATATCAAAGTAGAGGAAAGTCCGATTTGATTTATTGTGAAAAATACGCTTGCCAACAGCATCAGTCCGGGCTCATTAGGGACAAGTCACAACAAGCCTGCTTGAAGATTTGTTTGCATTCATAGAATACACAAATGCAAAGAATACATAAATATTTCTCTATACAATTCCTATGGGAGAAATTGTGACTTTAATGTTTAATAATATTCCGTTATGAGGATATTATTTTTAAAAGGAAAGAAACCAGGATTCAGTTCAAACTATTTATTTTGAAAAATATCAAACAAATCAATAATCACCAAAACACAATCCCAAAACATCACCTTGGATTCTCGGTAACCAAAACACACCACACATACACTTGTTATAAATTTGCACTCCGCTAAGCTTCTTATAGTCAATGCGTTGGGCGCAAAGCCTTCTGGGGCGTTCAACACTCGGTTCAGGTGACACCTCAGGTTCCAAATGATTCTGTTTCGAATCAACCACCTCTTCAAATTCAATCGATTCATCCTTCTTCTCTGGATCCACACTCGACCTACTAGACGAAACCACTGTAGTCGATTCTAGGCATTCGTCGTCTGGTTTGGATATATATCCAGGACTTGGAACAAAATTAGTCGATGGAACAACATTTGACGAGGGAACATAATTAGACGATCTTGAAAGTAATTCTACATTTTCACAGTCCACGTTCTCGGACCCTTTACTTAAAAGAGGATTTAGTGTCCGTTTCCAAATCTGGTTTAGATGCCTGATTACCAATCCATTTTCAACTTTAATCCGGGCAATTGTCCTGCCCACAAAATCTACTATGTCACCGGAAACCCTTTCACCAGAGGCTAATTCCACCACCACTAAACCTATTCAAGAAAAAATTTATAAGAACTTTACGTTAAAATTCACTCTTGAATGAAAGGGATGATCAGTTATCAGGTATATTTTAGAGACAAGAGCGATTTTTTGAAATGTGAGCCTCGATCACAGATTTTAAACAATTACGAACTTTATATAATAATATTACCCTCTTGAGTACTATGACAGTTGTTCCGTTATGAGGATATTATTTTTAAAAGGAAAGAAGCCAGGATTCAGTTCAAACTATTTATTTTGAAAAATATCAAACAAATCAATAATCACCAAAACACAATCCCAAAACATCACCTTGGATTCTCGGTAACCCAAACATACCAGACATACAAATAACTCAAAAGGTTATAGGAATTTCGGAACCCGAGTATTTTTCCTGGACTCTCTATAACGTCCTCTATAAGACTGCAAAATTTCGTTCCAAAATTCCAACGGGAAGTTGATCAAACAGAGCGCCACAGACAGACGGACACTCCGCTATTATTATATATAGATTAGTAGAGGGTTATTTGCCTAAACAATTTTATGAGAATGGCTCAGAGAGAAGACGGTACTCCCGGGTTCGTTTCCCGCCCCAAGCGAGAAAAATTCATTTCATTTGAAATAAATAGGGATGGGGTCTAAATGGCCTTAGATGCCGAAAAAAAAAACATTTATGAGAAATGTCTTATTTTTTCAATAAAATTCAATAATATAAAGATATTTTAAGTTAATACTAGCAATATATTTAGCGCTTACGTATACCTAAAAGGGAAGTTAAGAGTTTGTTGGCAAAGTACGAACATGATCTGAATCATTTATATTGGCTTCCTTCAAATCATGCGCTATGAAGTATTAGAAATTCCCTTGGAATGTTTGTGTATGTGTTTACTGTGGGGGAAATTTTTGCAGATCACGCGACCAACGGCTTTGAGAAGGGAGACGTGGAATATACAAATCTTGAAAAGATGAATTTGGTTGGCTGGAATAGTAAAAAGAAAAAAAGGCAGAGAGAGGGAGAAGAAGGTGTGTTCGATATCGAAAAAAAAAGGAAATACGAGAATGTAGTCTGCACTATTACAGGGTGTGCCAAAAATTTCATCTTCGTTTTTTGCAATTAAAGTACATTGGCGATTAGAGGCAAGAAAAACAAAGTCGGATTTGATTTTTTGTGAAAAATACGCACCATTCGTCCGGTCTCATTATGGACCACTGGCGGTCACCTATGCGTATCAAGCCACAACATCTCACTTCCCCGTGTTAATAGGGGAAAAGGTGTTTTTGGGGTACTCTTCTGTAACTTTTTGGCGACTTCTCGTAATGGATGGCGAGGTCCATACTTCTCTACCTTGTACAGTGAGCGCCACAATTAAGTCCCCACCTGATAGCTTTAGCCTTAAGTATATGGTATATAGTGAAATAATTTTAATGACTGAAAAGGTAAAACGTAAAATCTGGAACTGATGATTTAATTTTACCTTTTCAAATTTAAAATTATTTCACCATTTACCATATACTTAAGGCTAAAGCTATCAGGTGGCATGGGCGTAACTATAGAATTTGGCGGGGGGGGGGGCTGGAAAGCCCCATATTTTCTCAATTTTTCTTGGGGCAGGGAGCTTTCTGGTGGGGGGCCGGCACCCCCCTAGTTACGCCCATGTCAGGTGGGGACTTAATTGTGGCGCTCACTATACCAATGTTTTAAATGCAAGCTCTGAGCTCATTCAGGCTGGGATGATTTCCAAGTTACACACCCTCTTGGAGGTGAGATTCTTTTTTCACAAGTTTAATTTATTGGTTTTTTTTTTTAACAATATACATGATTTGTAAAAAAAAAATATATATAATAAAAGTAGGTACATAATTTTGGTTTCTTGTTTTTTTTTTTTTTTTTTTAAATATTATATTGAGGTTAAAAATAAATTGTTTAATTCAGTTATTACCTTTCCCGAATTTGTTCGTCATCTTTTCCGACTGTACTGTACAGATAAGATGACGAAAAAAACTTTTTTTACAAAAATGCATTTTTACTTTCTCTTACATCTAGTCTCGATGAGGCGATTAGCCGAGGGGATAAAGCAGTTAAGCTTATAATTCTGAGTTGAAAAAAAAAAAAAAAAACTCGATTTCTAATCCCCTGATGGCAAAATATTATCTAACTCTTGGTGAGATGCCTCCTCCTGAGGAAGGAAACGGGAATCCACCTCAGTAACATTCCTCATGAAAGTTACCTCTCTCAGAAGTAACCACAACGTGTCAGGTCTGACACTAATGACTGAATTGAATTGACATCTATATAATTATTATTTATAGAGGAAAGTACCCAAATACGGACCCCTGCCCTAATGTGGACCCCCATGGTTATTGTCTCTGTTTAGTGCTGAAACTTAGCGAAAGACAGTGTAAATACTAGTGCAAGATTCCACCACAAAGTAGAAGAGCCCTAACGTCACCTGCTCTAGTTGTTTACTTGACAGTTAGTCATTACGTGTTTTGGCAAAATTAAAAGTTTTTGTGAGTGCTCAGTTTTTTTTTAATTGGACGCGATAAGTGACAGGTAAGCCTTTCAACCCTTATATATTCTTAAATGGTAATGTTGAAGGAATCATTTGACCATGTAATTATTTCCAATGTGATGTTTTTTTTATCAAATATGGCGTTTTGAAAATGCAGAAGTGAGGTGCCTAAAACGGACCCCCAACAGTTGCCTAAACTGGACCCCCTAATAATGTGTGATGTTTTATGTAAAACTTTTATGTAAACTTCTACCCCTTATAAAACCCAATGTTGAAGTATTTACCTTGACTTTTCACATTTTCAACATTCCTTTTTTTTCAATTTTCACATTTATTTTTATTTTCTTTTTTTCAATCACATTTTCAATTTTTACATTAAAAAATGTTAAAATAAAAAAATATATTTTTTGTCAAACCGTTCTATAATTGTTTTTCAGATTTATTCCCTTTCCTAGTTCAGTAAATTAAGTTTTTGGTCATTTTACCCAGGGGTCCAGTTTAGGCAACCTTTTTGAAAATCACCAAAGTGTAAGTTTTAAAAAAAATTGTTACCCCTGTAATTTATACATATATATTTGCCATAAATAAATTACCAATAGTACATCACATAGTAAAGTAAATATTACATAGCTTTAAAACAGGTTTTTTCAATAATTTATATACTTTATACTATAAAAACAAAATGGGGGTCCGAATTTGGGTACTTTCCTCTAATAATAATTATTAATAAATAGAGAAAGTATTGGATTCATGTCGAAAATTCGATGTCGAGATTTTGATGGATCTTCACTTTTTGAGGTCCCCTGAATCCAAAAGTGATTGGTCTGTCTATGTGTGGGTGTGTGTGAGTGTGTCTGCTGGGTTCAATTTTAAGCATGAAGGAATTGAGCTAGGATGTTGAAATTTTATATTTGAGTTAGGCACCCCCCCCCCACCCATGGGACGTGACACGAAGCTTTTGAACAAAATCGACCAAAGAGTACTAGTATTTTACTAATGTACTTTTTCAGTTTTTTTTTTTTCGATTTTCTCTTTTTCAAATTCGTTCCAACGATTTTGATTAAAATCAATTATTTTAAAATGTATATTCTCATTTTGCTATTGAAATCTTCTGAAGACCATTTTACTCTTGTTCTCCATAGAAAAGATAGGAGAAATGGTTGCCATGGTAACAAAATATAAATATTTTGCCATACTTATAAATTTTACATCTTGAAATTCAAATGTACCGTACTGTGGGAAACTAAATAAATACATGTCGACACAAAAAATCTTGTCACAGTCACACCAGATTTTTTTTGCGTATTATGTCTTCGCTAAATATTTAAAAGAAGGCTCTCTATTAATGGCATGGGCCAAATGGACTTGGGCGGGAGGCAGGCAGGCATCCGCTGTCAATTATAGGCAATAAAGCCAAACGGAGGTGGCCCCCACCCATCTGCCAATTTCAATAAATTTGCATTGGACGACCAGTGCAGTGAGAGAAGGGACTAACCCAGAGTTAACCAAATCCCATCTCTACTAGAGATATGAATTGCATTATAGAGAGGGCAAAAATCTATTATTCTTAAAGTAGAGGAAAGTGGGGTATGATGACGAGCAACATGGTCTGTCTGTGTGTGTGAACAAAATATCTCAAGAACGAATAGAGCTACGAGGTTGAAATTTTATATTTAAGTTAGGCACCTCCATGGGACGGGACACGAAGCTTTTGAATAAAATCGACCAACGAGTACTAGTACTTTACTGATGTACGTTTTCAGTTTTTTTTAAAGTGAAACTTTATTTTGATCGAAACAAATTTTTTCGTTTCTCTATCAGCATGTCGCGTTACAAGCCGTGATGTCAAAGGCCATGACGCTACAAGCTATGACGTCACAAGCCATGACGACAAAAAGTTGAAATTTAATATATACAACGAATTATAAAAAAATAATTGTGAGATTTTTTTTTTTTCAATTTTTAAATTGATAAAATATAATTTTTAAAATATTTTAAAATGATTTAAATACTAAATAAATATTTTTCTCAGTTTTTAATTTAACATACGCCAATTGATTTCCCATTATCATTATTCCCATTTTCCAATTATTAAATTAAGATTAAAAACGCGATTTTAATACCCTTAATTGAATAATTTTCTGAAAATTTTCAGTTAAACGCCTACGATCCGAAAATAGTTTCACTTGCATCGTGGTTTCATAAAACCACACAATGATTTTTTATTTTCTCAAAATTCGCTTCCAACGATTTTGTTTAAAATTCATAAATGAACAATTTTTTAGATGCTCTTTAAAAAGTATATCAGTGAAATTTTTCGTGGAAATCGTTTGAAGTACACTTTACTGATGTGGAAGCATTCGTATCTCAGCGCCATCTATGAATCATCGCGTGGTCAAGTTTGGAACTAAAGTGCTAAGAGCAACTAAATATATCTCGACACACCCTTTGGTAAGAGAAAGTTGTGCACCGTGCTGTCACACCAGATTTTTTTTTTTTTGAAGTTGCCACTTTAGAAGAATCCAAGAGCCATTTAATTAAAATATGTTTCAAAGAGAGGGAGGGGGTGCTGTTAGTTGTGAAAAATAAAAAAAAACAAAGAGTCTGATGATAAGTTGACACCATAGTCCCCCCCCCTCCCTCCCACTCTCTGTGTTTGAACAACAACAACAACAAAGTGGGGGAGAACTTAATTAAGAGCAATGAAGCAGTGTTTTTTGCAATTTCCCCTTTTTCTCTCCTCCCCCCTTCCCCTTTTTTTTTTTTTTTTCGATAACCCTTTAATCTCTCTCCCCAGGTGGGTCTGACAAATGTTGTCACGTCCAAAATTGATTCAGAAAAATAATGATATTTATAAATATTTAAACTAACTGTGCTGTTAGCTTAATAGTCCGGTCAAAATAGACATTTCAAATTCCCACAGAGCTAAAAATTGGTGGAGACCTTGGATACACCATTACCCACCGATCCCATGTGGGCTAAAAGAGTTATTCAATGTCAAAGATCAACATTTTCGGTTTTTTGGATTTTTTTCGAGAACGGTAAGTTTAATCAAAAAAATACATCAGACAAAAAATTGTAGATCATAAAATTATCTACAAAAATTGTTTTCATACTTTTTTGTGTGAGAATCACCATTTCTGAGATATCGCGATTTTAATAGTTGAAGGAGTTACATTCTATATGGATAAATTTTGAACTAGCCTAGTAATGCCATCTAGCCACTTGTCATATAACTAAAGGAAACTTATAAACATCTTCCCATAGAGTTGTCACCCCATGGTCACCAGATTATTATTTTCTATATTTTAGGTTATTTTGTATTGTTTGTTTTTGTAAATATTTACTGTAATCTTAAAATTATTGATTGAATAAAGATGTTAAATAAGTATTTAATTTTTTATGTTTAGACCCCCTGGCCTCTAGTTAAGGGGTATGAAATTAACAAATAAAAAATAAATTTGCGTATAATGATTAATTTTGTTTTTATTTTCTGTTCTGTTTTTTAGGTGACAGTATGCAGGACAGGTGACAACCCTACGATTGCTGCCCTGATCCGCCCTTTTGGCTAAAATGGGCCTACTTCTACGGCGTAGATCGTTGCTCGTTAAACTTGTGCTATTACTATTCACCGCCTGGTTCACCGTGGCCTTTTTACTTTACACCGAGCAGAGCCCTGATACACCTGCACAGGTAAGCCCTACCAAGTTTGAAGCCAATTTTTTTACTGAACTACTAAACGGAATGTCATGAAATTTGCTCCGGAGCGAGAGGCTATCGTCCTAATTATCATGACTGAGTTTCAAAAGATTTGGTCCAGAGGAAGCTGAGAAAACCGTATTTCGCTTCATCGCTCATTTTTACCGATCCCTGCGGTCCGATTTACTTCTAGTTTTAATAGCTTCTTGGGCCCATTTTGAACTACAAATTTGCCAAACCTCATCCTAATCCGATGAATAGTTCCAGAGATATAAGCAAAAAAACGTAAATGAGAGGTTAGATTTTTTACGATTCTAATATTATATTAAATGAAGTTTTTTTTATAGTTTGATTGTATAATTTGTAGGTAGAATTAGAAATCAAAGAGAGAACATCTAAGCATAATTTAATTTATATCCCCTCAGAGCTGACGTTTCGGTCCGGACCAAGTTTCTCGAACTGTAAAACAAATAGACAATTAGTTCAGCCGCACACTGTTAAAAATTTTCAAGGAAACTTCCTATACAAAGTATAGGAACTCTGTTTCATAAACTGTATATGAATATATATGAGAAAGTTCAATTTGTTGCCAACCTAACAAATTTCTTGTATATTTTAAAATTAATTATTTTTGGTAAAAATTGTTTTAAATTTTAATTTTAATTTTTATAGCTATTTAGTTGAATTACTTTATACAAATTATTTAATCAGTATGATTTTAATATACTTCATAAATATTTAAATAGTTTAGAGCGCGAATTTCAAACCAGAATTTAATAAATTTAGATTTGTGAAATAAATTTTAAAAGAATAATTTCAAGTCAGAGGCGTACCGAGGCAGTTGGGGGCCTTATATTGATTTTTTTTGGGGGGGGGGGCTGCTCATCTTTAAATATCCCTCTTCTCCATACATAAAAATATTTTTAAAATACCGTATATTCCTGAACCCCAAGGGTCCCGGGGCCTCTCGAAGAGAAATCTTCATTAAATTTTGATTTTTTAACTAAATTTTTCGGTTTTTATTTGAGCCCTGAGGGCCCCGGGGCCTCTCAAAGAGAAATTTTCATTAAATTTGATATTTTAACTAAATTTTTCGGTTTTTATTTTAGCCCCGAGGGCCCCGGGGTTTTCAAAGAGAAATTTTCATTAAATTTTGATTTTTTTAAGTAAATTTTTTGGTTTTTATTTGAGCCCTGAGGACCCCGGGGTTTTCAAAGAGAAATTTTCATTAAATTTTGATTTTTTAACTAAATTTTTCGGTTTTTACTTGAGCCCTGAGGGCCCCGGGGCCTCAGAAAGAGAAATTTTCATTAAATTTTGATTTTTTTAAGTAAATTTTTTGGTTTTTATTTGAGCCCTGAGGGCCCCGGGGCCTCTCAAAGTGAAATTTTCATTAAATTTAATATTGTAACTAAATTCTTCGGTTTTTATTTTAGCCCAGAGGGCCCCGGGGTTTTCAAAGAGAAATTTTCATTAAATTTTGATTTTTTAACTAAATTTTTCGGTTTTTACTTGAGCCCTGAGGGCCCCGGGGCCTCAAAAAGAGAAATTTTCATTAAATTTTGATTTTTTTAAGTAAATTTTTTGGTTTTTATTTGAGCCCTGAGGGCCCCGGGGCCTCTCAAAGAGAAATTTTCATTAAATTTTGATTTTTTAACTAAATTTTTTGGTTTTTACTTGAGCCCTGAGGGCCCCGGGGCCTCAAAAAGAGAAATTTTCATTAAATTTTGATTTTTTTAAGTAAATTTTTTGGTTTTTATTTGAGCCCTGAGGGCCCCGGGGCCTCTCAAAGAGAAATTTTCATTAAATTTTGATTTTTTAACTAAATTTTTTGGTTTTTACTTGAGCCCTGAGGGCCCCGGGGCCTCAGAAAGAGAAATTTTCATTAAATTTTGATTTTTTAACTAAATTTTTCGGTTTTTACTTGAGCCCTGAGGGCCCCGGGGCCTCAGAAAGAGAAATTTTCATTAAATTTTGATTTTTTAACTAAATTTTTCGGTTTTTACTTGAGCCCTGAGGGCCCCGGGGCCTCAGAAAGAGAAATTTTCATTAAATTTTGATTTTTTTAAGTAAATTTTTTGGTTTTTATTTGAGCCCTGAGGGCCCCGGGGCCTCTCAAAGAGAAATTTTCATTAAATTTTGATTTTTTAACTAAATTTTTTGGTTTTTACTTGAGCCCTGAGGGCCCCGGGGCCTCAAAAAGAGAAATTTTCATTAAATTTTGATTTTTTAAAGTAAATTTTTTGGTTTTTATTTGAGCCCTGAGGGCCCCGGGGCCTCTCAAAGAGAAATTTTCATTAAATTTTGATTTTTTAACTAAATTTTTTGGTTTTTACTTGAGCCCTGAGGGCCCCGGGGCCTCAGAAAGAGAAATTTTCATTAAATTTTGATTTTTTAACTAAATTTTTTGGTTTTTACTTGAGCCCTGAGGGCCCCGGGGCCTCAGAAAGAGAAATTTTCATTAAATTTTGATTTTTTAACTAAATTTTTCGGTTTTTACTTGAGCCCTGAGGGCCCCGGGGCCTCAGAAAGAGAAATTTTCATTAAATTTTGATTTTTTAACTAAATTTTTCGGTTTTTACTTGAGCCCTGAGGGCCCCGGGGCCTCAGAAAGAGAAATTTTCATTAAATTTTGATTTTTTTAAGTAAATTTTTTGGTTTTTATTTGAGCCCTGAGGGCCCCGGGGCCTCTCAAAGAGAAATTTTCATTAAATTTTGATTTTTTAACTAAATTTTTTGGTTTTTACTTGAGCCCTGAGGGCCCCGGGGCCTCAAAAAGAGAAATTTTCATTAAATTTTGATTTTTTAAAGTAAATTTTTTGGTTTTTACTTGAGCCCTGAGGGCCCCGGGGCCTCTCAAAGAGAAATTTTCATTAAATTTTGATTTTTTAACTAAATTTTTTGGTTTTTACTTGAGCCCTGAGGGCCCCGGGGCCTCAAAAAGAGAAATTTTCATTAAATTTTGATTTTTTAAAGTAAATTTTTTGGTTTTTATTTGAGCCCTGAGGGCCCCGGGGCCTCTCAAAGAGAAATTTTCATTAAATTTTGATTTTTTAACTAAATTTTTTGGTTTTTACTTGAGCCCTGAGGGCCCCGGGGCCTCAGAAAGAGAAATTTTCATTAAATTTTGATTTTTTAACTAAATTTTTTGGTTTTTACTTGAGCCCTGAGGGCCCCGGGGCCTCAGAAAGAGAAATTTTCATTAAATTTTGATTTTTTAACTAAATTTTTCGGTTTTTACTTGAGCCCTGAGGGCCCCGGGGCCTCAGAAAGAGAAATTTTCATTAAATTTTGATTTTTTTAAGTAAATTTTTTGGTTTTTATTTGAGCCCTGAGGGCCCCGGGGCCTCTCAAAGAGAAATTTTCATTAAATTTTGATTTTTTAACTAAATTTTTTGGTTTTTACTTGAGCCCTGAGGGCCCCGGGGCCTCAAAAAGAGAAATTTTCATTAAATTTTGATTTTTTAAAGTAAATTTTTTGGTTTTTATTTGAGCCCTGAGGGCCCCGGGGCCTCAAAAAGAGAAATTTTCATTAAATTTTGATTTTTTAACTAAATTTTTTGGTTTTTACTTGAGCCCTGAGGGCCCCGGGGCCTCAAAAAGAGAAATTTTCATTAAATTTTTTTTTTATAAATATATGGGGGCCTATGCCGGCTCGGGGCCTGGGGCGGACCGCCCCCCCCCCCCCCCCTCGGTACGCCACTGTTTCAAGTTTCCTTAAAATAATTATAAAATAATATTAATAAAAATTCCTTGAGGTAGTCGAGTTATTTGAGAACGTTTAGACCAGTGATTCTCAACTTGTCGCCGTACACTTTTAACGATTTCAAAATTTGGCGGCACACAAAGAAAAAGATAAGTTTAAAAGTTGGTAATTTGTTCATAAACTTTTATATTAATTTTATTTCATATCCTGGGTATATTAATATTAAATCACCGAAGTTTATGAAAAATGATTGAAAAATCATATTTTTTTTTACAGTGTATCTCGGTTAATTTTGAGTTTACAAATTCGTTTTATCAACCAAACTTTAGCAGATTTATGCTCTACAAATTTCTAATGTATTATGGTGTACAAAATATGGTTAGTTTACGATATATAAGCGAAAAACTGAAAAAAAGTACACAAATTTTTAGATATTTGCACCCCCTCTCTCAGAGGGGTTCCCAATTAATTAAGATGAATGTCACTAGTTGGCGTAAAGGTGTCCCTATTAGAATATTTAACATGTTATCGTTCTAAAATAAATAGAAATTTTATATATTAATAGATGAAAAGAGAGAGAGAGGGGGGGTAAATAATTGAACTTTGACCTACGGAGGATAGAAATAAAAGAGACAACACAAAGTTGCATGTTGGCATTCAATTGGAATTCAATTTAACTCCAATTAGGGTCCTTTTAATAATAGATGACTGAGGAACAATAGCTCCCCCCCCCACCTCATTGGGGACTACACAAATAATAAATAAATAAATATCGCCTTTCTAGTTTATTTATTAATTCAAGGGAATTAAATTAATTTTTCACATTTGTCAAAGGATCCACTCAATGTAGGCTACTATAGGGAGATAAAAAAAAATACTAGTCGTATTTAGTTTCCACCGATATATTAGAAACCAAGATGTAAAATTTATAAGTATGGAAAAATATTTATATTTTGTTACCATGCCAACCATTTCTCCTATCTTTCCTATGAAGTACAAGAGTAAAGTGGTCTTCAGAAGATTTCAATGAAAAAATGAGAATATACATTTTAAAGAGCATCTAAAAAATAATTGATTTTTGAATTTTAAAAAAAATCGTTGGAGCGAATTTTGAGAAAATCGAAAAAAACTGAAAAAGTGCATCAGTAAAGTACTAGTACTCTTTGGTCGATTTTGTTCAAAAGCTTCGTGTCACGCCTCAGGGGGGTACCAAATTGAAATAAAAAAATTTCACTCCGGTAGCTCAATTCCTTCATGCTTAAAATCGTTACAAAGTATAAAGAATAAGAATAAAGAAAATTTATTAAGGCCCTGAGAACTTCTTGTTCTCTTTATGAGCCACAATAGATTACATTAAATTTTTTTATAATTTTCCTCTCCCTATTTACATTTTACGCTTTAAAAAATTAACTTTTCATAACATATACATACATCTTCATACATTACATGTTGTAAATAAGCACATCTGAATGAGTTAACTTGCATTCAACACATCCTCATTATTATTATCATCTTTCTTATCATCACCATTACATACATATTCATATTCAACCATTTTGAATTTCACGGAGATGGTCTCTCAATTTCCCAGAGAATGTATTTATTGTGGGCGACTGTCTCAAGGAAGAAGGGAGTGAGTTCCAAAACCTCACCGAGTGTACAGTAAACGAGTTGCCATAAGAGCTTGTCCTGTGGAGAGGCATGTGTAGATCCTGCCCAGATCCTCTAAGCTCCCTGTCATGAACAGTATCTTTTGTGTGAAAAAGTTGGTACAGGTAACTAGGCTCCCGGTATTTAAAAAGTTTATATAAAAACATCCCCAGAAAATACAACCTCCTATAATGCAATTTAAGCCAATCAAGTTTAACATAATAAGGGGTTATATGATCTGACCTGCGGATGTCATAGATGAACCTGATACACGAGTTCAAAAGTCTATCCATTCTAACACTTAATTCCCTTGACAGGTTAATAAATACCAAACAACAGTAATCAAATACAGGAAGAATTAAGGTTTTACACATAGACAGACAGACGAATTTGCCGGATCCATGGGGACCTCAAAACGTGTATATCCATCAAAATCTCGACATCGAATTTTAGACATGAATCCAATACTTTCTCTCCCCTTCTGAAGACCACTTTACTGGATATATTTCATATATAGGGTAGGAGAAAGTAAAAAACTCGGCAAAAATCGAAAAAAAATTAAAATCTGGTATGACTGTTCGCACAACGATATTAAAATACAAGCTTGGATGGGAGCCTTTTCAGAAACAGCAGCTATATATACCTGGTACTAATAAAAACTTTATATTTTAATTTTCGATCGCTTGTCGCCCTCATCCTCAGGGCAGGCAGAATTGTTAAAAATAAGTACAGGACGTGTGGTAGTGCACTGCATGTTATTATCATGTTCAAATATGTTTGTATTAATTTATATCGCCATAATGTGTGTAAATGAAATATACATAAACTATTTAACAATCAACTCAGCGAAGGAAACTTTATCCAAACAGCAAGTGTTTTTGTGTGTCCTGAAAAGGAGTGCGACTAGCTTTCGAAACGTCGGCAACAAAATTTAAACTTCCCGAGAAGGCTCGCATTCAAGCTTCTATTTTAATATCTTCAGCTACCCGCCTGCGGCGGACCCTCTCCTTTTCTTAATTATAAAAAAAAAAAAATTATTACTATTCCAATCCAGTACCTGCTTGAGGATTTGTTTACATTCAAAGAATACATAAAAATTTCTCTATACATTTCCTATGAGATAAAAAAAAAACTTTTTAAAAAAAATGCTTTTATTTAAATTGAACTAAAAAGAGAAAAATAATTTAATTTAATTGTTCTTGTTAAAATTGTTGAATATTTATGACTTAGAATAAAAGCGTGGGGCGCTTGGAAGTTATTCCAAGGCTTCCCTTAAGCTACGAGTATCAATGAGCGCCCCACGCTTTTATTTTAAGTCATAAATATTCAACAATTTTAACAATAACAATTAAATTAAATTATTTTTCTCTTTTTTAGTTCAATTTAAAATAAAAGCAAGCCCTCGGGGCATGGCGTAGAGGTTAGCGTGCTAACCTCATATACCAAACGTCGCGGGTTCGGACCCCAGGCAGTCCGATGATTTTATTTAAGCCAATTGGATACCAAATGGCTTAAATAAGAATGCCTGGACCCCATATATGTATATTTATTAATAACGGATATCGTAAAAAGTCTTATATGGCCTCAGTTGCCGAAAAGACTGTATGAATGTGTGTGTGAGTGTGAGTGTGAATGAGAAAAAAGTGTGAATGTTTTTTTAAAAAAAAAAAAAAAAAAAATAAAAGCATTTTTTTTAAAAGTTTTTTTTTATTATATTTTTATTTTAAACTTTTTAGTCTTTTTTATTATAGATAGAGTATTAAATAAAAAAAAGGAAAGCAGGAAGCGGGAGACATCAAATAAAGTACCACATTAGTTTGGTCAACTTTACTAAAACCCGACTCACAAAATGGCCCTTAAGTATCAAATTTCACATCTCTAGCTCATCGGGAAGTGTTTTGAAATTAGATTTATACGCGTGAGGTTTCAAATAAAGTACCACATTAGTTTGATCAATTTTGCTAAAACCCGACTCACAATTTGCGTCATCAAAAATGATGCTTAAATATCAAATTTCACACCTCTAGCTCATCGGGAAGTGACTTAAACAAAGTCTCAAAGTTGGTGATTTTGAAAGAGTAAGTTAAATAAAAGCATTTAAAAAATGGTAACTTTAAGAATTAAAAACTCTAATGCCGGGTTGCAAGAAAACAGTTCTGTAAACATCTAAAAGTCTGTTAGTAAACATCGCTTTGGGCTTTAAAATTATAGGCTGTTGCTAAAGCAACTTTAAAGGAACCGTTAACTATTCCCTACTGTTAAGATATATAGATAGATGCAAAACGATTGGGCCCCCGAAAATGACAGCTCTCTATGTAGTTGGCCATTTGACCGCAAGGGCGCATTGTCAAATTGTATAATTTATAATAGTACCAAAATTATAAAATAAATAAAAATATTAATTATATTAGTATTGTTTAAATTTTAATTGTTAATATTAGGTTACAAAACAAAAAATGTTTAAATATTTAAATATCGTAAAATAAAAATAATAAATACGTTGGTTGCTCTGACTTTCAGATGTTAAATTATAAAGAAACTGAGAATATATTATAACCTCACTTTTTCTCTTCGTCAGATGAATATCTATAATAATTAATAATATCGCTTAAAACGTTCCAGAAACTAAAGAAAACTCAATTAAATTAATGTATTTCTATCTTACCTCTCTCCCGTGTTAATATAGTCACTAAATTCTTATTTATTTCAATGAAACAAATCAGGTTAGTGGATACTTTATAGTTTAAAGCTCCGATTTTCAACCTTTAGTTTAAATACATCTTTTACGAACCAATCACCTATAAATACGTTCTTGCAACCCAAAATTATTTAGCGGAAGGTTTAAACCACCAATAGCGTTTAATGAACCGTTAAATACGTTCTTGCAACCCGGCATAAAAGTTGTAGAATTTCGTGATCCGAATATTCTGACTGGACTCTTCATAACATCTTCTATAAGATTACAAAATTTGGTTTCTTAATTCCAACTGGAAGTTGATGAAACAGCGTGACAGACGGACAAACAGACAGACAGACAAACGGACGCTCCGCTATTATATATAGATTTTAAATTTCACTCGTAATCTTAAGGTTGTTCGGATAGTACCCCGTAAGTCATAATAGAATCTAAATTTTTTTTTAAATAAAATTAAAAATTTGAATGCCAAAATTCCTTATTATAATTTAGTCGTGACCTATCAGTGTTTATAATTGTATTAAGTTAATAATTTAATTACCAAAAATAATAAATGAATGACTTTTGACTTGAGCAGTATTTCACGTAATATAGATCTGGCAACATTGCATTCATCAGCTGTTTATTTTAAATCTTAAAAGCCTTCAATTTTATTTTATTTAATATATTACAATGATTAATGCAAATCTGTTTAAATACAATGGACGATTTGCGAGAAAAAATATTGTAAAATGGGGGAAAAAATGTAACTGACAGCGAGAAAAGAGTATTATTTTATGCGACGTTGCCAGACTGGTCTGAGTCTTATTTTTAAAAATTGATGACTGTCATTTTGGAGAATTTTTTGACTTTCTTGTTAAAATATCTTTAAAAGCAGTCAACAGAAACTTTTGATTTTATGTTTAACGTATTCCTCGGAAGTGAATTGATAAAATGTAAGTTTTTTGTTTTTGTATCTATTGCAGAGGTGGCTATATAATTCGATATGTGTGCGTTTCGTCGACATTCTCCATAGACTACAAGTTAAATTTCAATTTTTTAATAATTAATTACACGAAAACCCTGAGTCAGATCAGCTTCAAAATTTTATTTTATACGTATGTGATAGTGATTAATAACATATTAAAAAATTAGCTTTTAATCTAATAAAGTGCTTTAATGTCCGAACAACTTTAATTATTTATATACTTTGATATCTTTGTATAGTTCTAACGCGCTTAGGAGGGAGGGTCATCTCTCTCGCATTCCTCTTATTCTTCATATCCTTTCTAAATGCAATCAACCATGTATGAATAAATCAGAAATTGAATAAAAATTATTTGATAAGAAAAAGAAGAAGAAAAAAGGGGAGGGAATTTGCTTTCCCTTCTAGTGAATATGACACTGATGTTGGTTGGCACGCACCATTGATTCTTCTTCTGCTCAGACAAATGAATGATTAAGGAAGTATTGAGATTCAGGCATGAGAATTGATGACTCCGAGGGAGAGACACCCCCCCTCCCCACCCCCTCCAAAAAGGTTGCTTGATTATTGAATTGAAGTTTACATGGGGATGAACAGCAAATCTCGCAATTTAAACTTGTATAATCAACGCCATGGAGCGGAAAAAGCCTCCTATCCCGCCACAAAAGATAGATAAAGAGCGAGAGGAAACCACATAGAATAGAAACACTTCTAATATATAACATATTTTATTGAATTAGATTTCAACTATTAACCGTAGGCTCTGGATGAAATTAAAAGAAATACACTAGATAATAAATTTCAATGATTTATTTTGTACACTGTGCGTAAAAAATTTTGTTTCTTCTTAAAAAGACCTGTTCTAATTTATCTTAATGATACGGTAATTTATTAAACACTAGCCGAGCCTTCGGCGGACATCGTGCCTGGCCGGGGGACTTCGCCCTTCGTTATATTCATAGATAATATAAATGCAAAGAATATAATCAGGAAAAACCGAAGGACACTTTGCAGCCCAGGAGATTAAATAAAAAAATATTTTATTTAATTTTTACTTGCCGACGTTTCGGTCGTCTATCAAGACCTTCATCAACATCAACATTGAATCCAAGACACCAAGCAACAAGTAAATGATAATTTAATTTATATCAGGAATGAAAGTTAGAAGAAAACGCAGTCAAAATTTTTTCTTTAAAAATATATTTTAACAGCTGACTTTTCGGCTTTGGTCAAAGTCATCCTCGGAGCTATAAACAACGAAACGAAACATTTCCTTTTATAAATAGATATGGTTTAACAATTTTTTTAAAAATTTTTACAGAATGTAGAAGGAATATTTAAATACTAGACGCAAAGCCCCGCCTTCGGCGGGGCTTTCCGTCTAGCCGGGGCTGCGCCCCCTGGACCCCCTTGCTCGCCTACCTATATACATACCGGTACATACATTTTCCCTTTTCATTTTTATAATATAGAGATTATTTTAGCGGTTAATTATTCATGAACTTAAGATTTTTTGTGAATCATATCCTTTCCGGGACTCTCCCGGTACACAGACAAAAAATTTACGCCGATATTTTAGAATTCAAAGTGTAAATAAATAAAAAAAATCGTAAACATGGGTAAATATTTATATTTTGTTACCATGGCGCTATCCCTGATGCCTGATTGGTTGTTTCACACATCGGACACGGTCTTAGGCAATTATAATATAGTATGATACTGCGCGTCAAAAAATAAGATAATTTATATACATATAAAAATTAAAAAAAAAAAGAAATTGTATATGATTACAGTAAACATCAAAATACTTAAGATTGTGTATTGTTGACAATTATTTGCCCTGATGAAGGTCGTGACAGCCGACCAAAACGTCGGCAAGTAAAAATTAAATAAAAGATTTTTTTATTTTATTTCCTGACTGCAAAGGGTCCTTCCGTTTCCTGATTAAATCTCCACAGCGATAACACATTAAATTATTGCAAAGTATATATAAATATTTCTCTATACATTTCCTATGGGAGAAATCGTAATTTGAGGAATTATTAACTCAAAAAGTTATAAGAATTTCTGGATGAAAATAATTTTCCTGTAATTCCGAGAATGTCTTCTTTATGCATATAAAATTTCATTTCAAAATTCCAACGGGAAGTTGCCTAAATAGAGCGTGACAGACAGACAGACAGACGGACGATAGAGAATTATATAGATTTAATATGGAATATCTTATACATTTCTAAGTAAATTTACAAAAAAATCCATATAATTTTACAATACAATTTAAATAAAACAAAGACAAATATGTCGAAATTTGTTTATTAACGCCAAATTTCTAAAATTTTAAAATAATCCATCCATTTCTGTTTTTCCCTGTCTATTTTTGTGGAAATTCGAATAAAAACAAAATTTGTAATTAATATTCTACTAAACAAATCGAGATTATGTTGATTTGTCCCTTAAATAGAAAATCGATATATTTTTCTTTATTTTATTTAAATTGTTTTATTTAAATTAAAATGATTTGTATTTTTGTTAAATTTACTTTGCAATGTATAGGATATTTCATATTAAATGTTTCTTAAATTAGATTATCATTCGAGGGCGGATACAAGGGGGGGAGGAGTAAAGGGGGTAATTACCCTCCCCCTGAAATTTGAAAAAAAAAACTTTTTTTTCGAAAAAAAATTGTATTTTTAATGTAAAATTTTAAAGATAAATACTTAAAAATTTGTTTTGTATTTATATTCTGGCAAACAAGTATAGAATGCGCCTTTAAATTACCGAAATTAAGAAAAAATAGTGTGCTGTGCGACAAGTCCCTCCAGATTACCCCCCCCCCCGAGAAACACCCCTGGATCCGCCACTGGTATCATTAAGATACTGAAGTTTATAACAGGTCTTCTTAAGAAGAAACAAAGTTATATTTATCAAGTATGTGTTTATTAAAGCTTTTGTGTTTTAAATTATCATTAGGGGAATTTTTGTTATTAATTAAAATATAAATACTGTACAACGTTTCGACTGTTTATTCTGCAGCAGTTATCAAGTACTCTGCACTTGCTCCGACTCAATTGAACTAACTGTCATGTCCGTTATGTGCCTTTTTATATACAACGACGTCAGCGTCATCTGCAGGCATTTCTGTGAAGTTAGATTCAAATGAGTGAAAAATCGCGGGAAAATTTGAATCTAACTTCACAGAAATGCCTGCAGATGACGCTGACGTCGTTGAATATAAAAAGGCACATAACGGATATGACAGTTAGTTCATTTGAGTCGGAGCAAGTGCAGAGTACTTGATAACGGCTGCAGAATAAACAGTCGAAACGTTGTACAGTATTTATATTTTTAATAAATAATTAATAACAAAAATGTGGCCTATAATAAAAAAAATCTGGTGTGACTGGCGCACAGCACACAACTTTCTCTTACCTTCGGTAATCGAAAGTTGTGTACTGTGCTTGTCACACCAGATTTTTTGTGTCGACATGTATTTAGTTTCCGACAGTAGGGTACAAATGAATTCAAGATGTAAAATTTATAAGTATGGGAAAATATTTATATTTTGTTACCATGGCAACCATTTCTCCTATCTTTTCTATGGAGTACAAGAGTAAAGTGGTCTTCAGAAGATTTCAATCACAAAATGAGAATATACATTTTATAGAGAATCTAAAAAATAATTGATTTTTGAATTTTAAAAAAAATCGTTGGAACAAATTTTGAGAAAATCGAAAAAAACTGAAAAAGTGAATCAGTAAAGTACTAGTACTCTTTGGTCGATTTTGTTCAAAAGCTTCGTGTCACGTCCCATGGAGGTGCCTAACTCAAATATAAAATTTCAACATCCTAGCTCTTTTCGTTCTTGAGATATTTTGTTCACAGACACACACACAGACACACAGACAGACCATGTTGCGAAAACCACTTTTTTGGATTCAGGGGACCTCAAAACGTGAAGATCCATCAAAATCTCGACATCGAATTTTTGACATGAATCCAATACTTTCTCTCTATATATATATTACATATATACATAGGTAAGAGAAAGTAAAATTTCCTAATAATAAGAAACAAAGTGTTGCGTTAGTATATTTATATATTCCACAAAACAATTGAGTGAATTATAAGAGAGCGATATTTATTCAATTGTGAGATAGAAAGAAAAAAAAATCTTAAATTCTTTTAAATCATTCAATAGGAAGATTAATAAGAAAAAAAAAAAGAGATAGAGAGAGAAAAGATGAAATGGAGTATGAAAATAATCAACGAATATAAAAAGAAAGGGAAAGAGAGAGAGAGGATGCTATTGACATCCATCATCTTCCATTCCCCTCAAGCCTCTCTCAAAATCAATCGGCAATTCAATTATAATTTTTTATTAATTAAAATTTCGATAATAATAATAAATGCCAACTTAACAAAAAAAAAATCTATATATGAGTGGTTTAAAGCAAAAGTGCAGACAGTCCTTTTCCTTTTCTTTTTATGTCTGCGTCTTCTTTCTATATTTTCAACAGGCGTCAGACCGTGCGACGGGCCGGCCTGTCCTATCCTTCCCGGTCGCAAAAACACGGGGGATTGGAGGAAAAGAGTGTAATGATATAAATATCCTAACAGTAAAATTAATATTAATATTCGAAATTAATTCTTTTTATTTTTTTTTATTATTCTAATTTAAATTATTCTAAATTTATCATGTGATCACCTAGCATTTCTCTAAATACAAAAGATAGAGCCACCGGACACAAGTATGGCCAACGAACGGAAGCCAAGGAGGCTAGCGAGAGGACGCATGACTCACACACTCTCACTCTTAATTCATCACGACAGCAAGCAGCACACACACACACACACACGGAGCCACGTGGGTAATGGCCGCTCTCTCTCTCTTCTCTCTCTCTCAAGGACGACGATAACAGACCTCGCTCAGCTGATTTACCATTCTTTCAAAGTCTATTTTAAACAGTGCATTGTTGAATATATATATTTGATTCATCTGAATAATATACATGAGAGTTTTCGTCCTCATCATCATCATCACCGCGGCCACATGCCTCTCATCACCGACCAGCTGGACCAACAGCTGATGAACCTCCACCTGTGCCCAGTGTAACACGTGAGCTCATAAATCTTAATAAATCTCGTACGAGTAATTTTTAAATCAGATCTGAATAATATAATTGAACTTTTTAATTTTTTTGGAAGCAAATTTCCTAGAATTGAAAGGCAGCCATATTGCCTTTTCTTAATATTAAAATTTTTAAAGGCCTAATTTAATTAAACGCATGCATAAATTAATCTCATAAGCTGATATATTAAACTAAATATCAATTGCAATAAATTCAATAATTTAACTTCATAATTTTTTTTACTAAACTAATTAAATTGCGAATCATAATAAAATTTGTAACTAAAAGATTAAGGACCTTCAAATTGGAGAAATAGGAAGAATTGAATGATCACTTAAATTTAGAAATAATTGCAAGCAGGAATTGTGGAGATATATACATGTTTTATTTTTCAAATAATTTTTTTTATGATTTTTTTTATACAATTTTAATTCAATTTTTTTTTAACTGGAACCGAAAGCACTTTGCAGGAATTCTTTCCTTCATTTTTTTATCTGAAATTAAAGAGAGAGAGAAGTTTTTAGAAACAAATATTGAAAAACCGAAACGTTAATTTTGCGTTATCATGAACATAGTAAATAATTAATAATCAATTCTATTTATTTAAATTTTGGTTGTCGTAACCCAAGGGAAATAAATATACAAATTTACACACACAAACATTAATTTTTAAATACTGATCTTTATATGATCCAAGCGGGGAGCCGTAATTACTCAATCATAAATAAACCAAAGTCCAAACCGATACGGGTCACTGGCAATTATCTTTGTGGAAAGTAAGAAGGCCATTGCGGCGGAATATAAATAAATATAAATCTTCGTGGCAGGAATTGGAGCTGGAGGTGCATCGGGGTAGATTTCAAACTGAAATTCGAACCGTCACCCCTGAAGGAACCGAAACACTATTTCAAACACACATGCAAACTCACACTAAAATTTTCTTAGAGGTTCTCAACCATAATTATAATAATAATAATTGAAATATATTTTTTTTATTTTATAAGCACACTGTGATAATCAAATTTGATTTTTATATAATTTCTTTTCTTCTCTCTCTCTCTCTCTTTTCAGATTGAAATAAATTTCCATCTTCAATATATTAATATAGCAGAACATTTACAGACATTTATATATGTCCACCAATTTTTTATTAATAATTCTTTTAAATTTCTATTCTTTTCTCCCATTTGAATCTCTTTTCTCTACAAATAAATTAATAAATTACTTTACAACTGTGCAATAATTAACATAAGCAATTAAGTCATCCTCACTAACTACCAACCCATCTGGAGTATTTAGAGCCTTCTGTCCAGCAAGAGGTTACGGCTAGTTCTGTACAGGCGATGACATGAAAAACATATTAAATATTAATTTTCCATTTTTTAAATTTTCATCTTTTATTTTTTTTTATCAATAGCATAAGCAACCCTTCAAACATTTTTCTATTTATTATTATTTCAGCAGGCCTTATCAGGGAATAATCAGCCCTAAAAGGACCCAAATAGCGAAGCAGATAACAAAAAGTCCTACCATAGTTAAGGGTTCACCCACCCCCACCCCTAATTATTAGTAGGCGTGGTCACTAGAGAACCCCACAAGGGAGATCATACCACTATATGGTGGAGGTGCTGGGATAGATTTAACGGCCCTAACGAGCACCAAATCAATCCCAAATCCTCGCCAGTCCCATGGACGGACGAAAAAACCTGCGTTCAAGGCAAGTCCTCATCCACATAGACCCCCAAGCGCATTCCACTATGTCAGCCCCAAACAATACCCCCGTGCATGACCCTCTCAGCGATGACGAAGGAGAGAATCCCCCACAGGCGGAAGGTGCGACCTCACCACCTCCGGTTTCCTACTCTCCTCCTCCAATTGATCCCGGTCAATATCCTCCACTTCCTCAGCACTTTGTGGGGCCTTCTTTTATGCAACAAATTATGCAGGGTTTCGCAGATTTAAAGGAAGTCTTAGGTTCCAAAATTGATAACATGAATGCCAACCTGAATGCCGAAATCGACCACTCCACTGCTCATTTAATTTCCCACATCAGGGGAGAAATAAGTTCCACAAGGGAGGAACTGGGTTCCAAACCTGATAATACAGTAACAAAGGTGGTCTCCTCACCCAGCGACTTGAGCTCAAGTCCTGGTGAGAAGAGTTCAGAATCGGCTGAACCACCTCAGAGACCAAATCCGACCGCCAATACACCACCAAACCCCATAATACCACTGGCAAGAGTTGTGCTGAAAGAACATTTTAATCCCATCTTAAAAAATACACCTCCTATTTTTGAATCAGAACGAATGCAAGCACTAAGACGATTTAGGGAATCTCATATAGAGATCAATAGAGCTCAACGACCCCAACAACCGAATATAGTAACAACGGTGAATGAAAAACCCCCTATTTTAAATTCAGAGCGAATGCAAGCCCTGAGACAATACAGGGAATCCCAACTAAAGAAAAGTAGAGATCTACTAACACAACAACAGATTACAGTAACAAAGGTGGTCTCCTCACCCAGCGACTTGAGTTCAAGTCCGGGTGAGAAGAGTTCAGAATCGGCTGAACCACCTCTGAGACCAAATCCGACTAACAACAATACACCACCAAACCCCATAGAATCACCAACAGCAGTTGTGCCAATAGGACATTTTAATCCCTTCATCAAAAACCGACCATCTTATAATATTATTGCTCAACAATCCTACTCGCTAGAAAATCTCACGAGAACAATAATCTTATCTACTGTTAGGAGGCCATTGTATATAATAGACTCATTTACGTGCGCAGAATGTTCAGATTTATTTTTAACTAATTCATATCATTTTAAAAACAATTTTAATCATTTTAATAATAATTTTAACCTCAAATACCTAGCAGATAGGAATGTAAATCGAACTAGAGTTTCTCTAGATCTTCAACGACCACTGAAAAATGTTGAAGAACATCATTTTTCGGTGTTTGATCTTAGAGAACTCTATTATGTGCACAGAGTACGTTACAAAAGTATTAATAAGAAGCTTTTATTCACGATAAATCACCAAATTGTAACCATAGAATTAACGGTGGTCCCCCCGGCGAGTGATCCTAGTAAGGATCCCGTCGGGAAGAGCTCAGTAGCGGCTGAGCCACCTCTGGGTCCAAATCCGCCTTCAAACTTACCATCAACCACATCATCACTGGCAGCGTGTAATAGAGGCGTAGG
>JAKCPI010026720.1:0-52671 GCA_023213315.1 Euborellia annulipes | reverse complement strand
CATTCATATTTTATTTAAATCAAATATCAGATAATTTTTTTTTTTTAATTTTTATCAGTATAAATAGATTCTTATATAGAAAATCTTTCCAATAAATTTCTTTCAATCATCAATTAAAGACAGTTCAATACCAATTCAATTCAAATCAATATATGATAGAATTTTTTTTATTAAATTTTATTATTAGGAATTAAAATTTTTCTTTACAATTTCAACAAGTTAAGTCATCCCAATTTGATGCCTATACATTTAGGTTTGAAAGAATACTGAATTGATAATTTAAAAATTTAGTACTTTATTTATGTAACACTCTATCACATTGACATTACATTAGGCAATAATTATATAAAGAAAATAGATAGTCAAAGATTTTTTTAATTAATTCAATTTCCCTATTATAAAGTATTATTAAACAATTTTTCTTTATAAAATATTATTGAAGATCAATGACCACTGGAGCTTAAGACCATCCCCCTACCCTAACTTTCTCGAAAAATATACCTTATATAGAATAAATTTATTTATTATATTATTTTTTTATTTTCAGGTGGCAAACAGTGTAAGAAGAGTCATCATCAGCCTTCACTTCTAATCAACCTGCTAGCTGCTCCTGTCTTCAGGGCTCAAACTGCGCTTCCAGCACCTGCAGTACAACTAAGGCTTGTAAATTTTTAATAGCGGGGCGCAGAGCTAGATATATTAGGTTTTTTCAAAATTTATTTTTCTTTTTGATTCGACTTCAATAACTTATTTTTAGATAGATTAACAAATAAAAATAGGATGTATTAACATTTTCTTTCTTCATTCCAGGATCCCCCTAATTTAGCCATTTTTTTCAGAGCCCCAATTCATCGATTGAAGACATCGTGGGATAACAATGGAACAAAATTGTGTGCATGTAAAGTAAGGCTTTCTTGTAAAATTTGTATTCTATTACGAATGCAAATTAAAACATCCATCGTGGGACATCATCTTCATGAGACAAAACAAAGTGTTTAGCTTTTAGGTTTATCAGTCATGGGAAGGATATGTCATATTGGGGTATCTCTTCATCTCTTTCTATCTTTTTTTCTTTTTCAGCTTAATTTAAATGTTAAATACACATAATCCTTTAAGTTAGATATACTACATTATATAGAATCTAGGGAGATAAAACATTTCTGCGCTCACGCTTTCTTTTTAGGGGGGGAGGGGGGGGGGGGTAGGCCTCAGGATCCTGTTCTGTACTGTCGGGAACTAAATATATGTCGACACAAAAAATCTGGTGTGACAAGCACAGAACACAACTTTCGATTACTTAAGGTAAGAGAAAGTTGTGTGCTGTGCGCCATTCACACCAGATTTTTTTAAATAAATTGCCCTTGGAAGCCCGACAATGCCAAAATCTCCATTTGGTCACTTTGGATATTCTTAAAAACAAGTGTTTTGAATTAAATAATTTTTAAAAACGACCGATTTACTAGATGAAGAATTTTACGAATTACTCACTTTGGTTTACGGTAGATATTTTATTTACTTAATTTTTATTTTGCGGATTTTAAAGGACAATGGTTAGGATTGCATGTTCTCTTCCCCCCCCCCCCCCAAGCGAGAAAAATTTTAAAAATAAATAACAAAAAAAAAAAAACTTGACTGACATGCACGCCTTTATCTTCACTTTCTTCACACTTTTTTGTCTTATCTTCAAAAATACATATTCTTCGATGTATTTGCATATTTGATTAACATCCGTGGCATCGTTACTCCCTTTACTGTTTGAATTTTTCTATTCGATTGCTTGTACTTAATTTAATTTATACAAATCCTAAATACTTATCTCTCTTTTGATATCTCTAAGCTCCTTCCACTAAGGACCCTATTTTTGTATTTCTTTTCTCTTCTCATGTTTCCATTTTATATGTATCCGAAATATAGGGAATGCTTTTATTGATAATTACATACTACGATGTTTCCCAACCTTTTTGATGTGCACCTCCCTGTATAGCATGGTCCTATATAAATTTTTTACACCTGTCCAGGTGAAAGACGCATTATATTAAAAAAAAAAAAACTTTTTTTAATATTTATATAGTGACATTTTTTAAATTAAATATATTTTTATGGTACTAAATTTCAGGTTATATTAAAAATACTTTCTCCCTATATATATTTCATATATAGGGTAAGAGAAAGTAAAAATCCACGTGCTAGGAGAACTTTCTTAACACTATTTGGGAAAGAATATTCTGTATTTTAAATCACTATTTATTTTTTTATTTTTAAATATTAATTCTGATTATTATTTATTTAAAAATATATATAATCTCTATATATTGTACAAATTTTTAATTCCTACCATTTATTATATTTTAATTGAAAAGAGAATTGAAATAATATTTTAAATTAAAATAATTATTTTTTTATCACTAAAATAAATATATTCATTTGAGAAAATATTTATTTTTGAGTCAAATTCCTTAGGCTAATAAGTTCTTTTTGTCCGTGACATGTGGTTCAGGTTTTAGCTTCTCGTGCCTAGGGTTCCGGTCCGGGTTCGATTTGCGTCCCTAGCGAAAAAATCTGGTGTGCATGGCGCACAGCACACAACTTTCTCTTGCCTTCGCTAATCGAAAGTTGTGTTCTGTGCTTGTCACACCAGATTTTTTGTGTCGACATGTATTTAGTTCCCGGCAGTAGGGAATATTTGAATTCAGATGTAAAATTTATAAGTATGGGAAAATATTTATATTTTGTTACCATGGCAACCATTTCTCCTATCTTTCCTATGAAACACAAGAGTAAAGTGTGCTTCAAACAATTTTGAGAGCAAAACGAGAATATACATTTGAAAGAGCATCTAAAAAATAATTGATTTTTGAATTTTAATCAAAATCGTTATAGCGAATTTTGAGAAAATCGAAAAAAAACTGAAAAAGTACATCAGTAAAGTACTAGTACTCCTTGGCCGATTTTGATTAAAAGCTTATTTTTCCGGTCCCGCGGGGTGTTTAACTTAAATATAAAATTTCAGCCTCATAGCTCAATTCCTTCATGCTTAAAATTGAACACACACGCACACACACAGACATACACACACACACACACACACACACAGACCATGTCGCGAAAACCACTTTTTTGGATTCAGGGGACCTCAAAACGTGAAGATCCATCAAAATCTCGACATCGAATTTTTGACATGAATCCAATACTTTTCTATCTATATATATATTACATATATACATAGGTAAGAGAAAGTAAAAATTTATTTCATTTGAATTTGGTCTAAATGGCATTAGATGCCGAAAAAAGACCTTAAATAAATTTAAAAAAAAGTTATTTTAAAAAAATATCAAATATCCATATTGTCGTATGAATATTGTTTGATCTTATTAAATCAATTAACATTGAATACAATTATTATATTATCTGTCCCAAAAGTAAATGGTCACACGCTATTTTTTACTTTCTCTTACCTATGTATATATGTAATATATATATAGAGAGAAAGTATTGGATTCATGTCAAAAATTCGATGTCGAGATTTTGATGGATCTTCACGTTTTGAGGTCCCCTGAATCCAAAAAAGTGGTTTTCGCGACATGGTCTGTCTGTGGGTGGGTGGGTGGGTGGGTGTGTGGGTGGGTGTGTCTGTGTTCACTTTTAAGCCTGAAGGAATTGAGCTATGAGGCTGAAATTTTATATTTAAGTTAAACACCCTCCGGGACCGGAAAAATAAGCTTTTAATCAAAATCGGCCAAAGAGTACTACTACTTTACTGATGTACTTTTTCAGTTTTTTTCGATTTTCTCAAAATTCGCTCTAACGATTTTGATTAAAATTCAAAAATCAATTATTTTTTAGATGCTCTTTCAAATGTATATTCTCGTTTCGCCCTCAAAATTGTTTGAAGCACACTTTACTCTTGTGTTTCATAGGAAAGATAGGAGAAATGGTTGCCATGGTAACAAAATATAAATATTTTCCCATACTTATAAATTTTACATCTGAATTCAAATATTCCCTACTGCCGGGAACTAAATATATGTCGACACAAAAAATCTGGTGTGACAAGCACAGTACACAACTTTCGATTACCGAAGGTAAGAGAAAGTTGTGTGCTGTGCGCCAGTCACACCAGATTTTTGTATTATCTTAATGATAATAACAAGTCTCCTCCCCTTTCCATAGTAGTATACTATGCCTTTTCTATATATTAATGTGTAAAGAAAAAATTGCAGCTAGATATATTTCTTTTATTAGGCCCACTAGGCTGATGTTTCGGTCTTGGTTAAGACTATCCCAGAGCTTGCGGGCTATCTGTACCCAACTAATTGACTTATTTATTTTTTTAAATTGATATTCATTCATTATACATTTTTAAATATCGGTAACTTATGATTGAGTTATTGATTGTATGCCAATATTAACTGCTCTAAAGATGGTCTTGACGAAGACCGAAACGTCAGCCTAGTGGGCCTAATAAAAGAAATATATCTATCTGTAATTCTTTCCTTTACACAATAACGATTATCCACATCTGCGTGTGTTTTCTACTCTACTGATTATTTCATTGTTTTTAAAAAAAATATATATTTTTTAAAGTAAACTTTCATGGTTCAAACCTATAAAATTTCCAATAAAGATTTTCATTTTCTTTTATAAAAACAATGAAATAATCACAAGTAGAAAACGCATGGGTGGGACTTAACTTTGGCGCTCACTGTACCATACTGTCGGAAATTAAATATATGTCAACACAAAAAATCTGGTGTGACATGCACAGAATACAACTTTCTCTTACCTTCAGTGTGACTTGTCACACCAGTTTTTTTAAATTCCCGAGTAAAAATGATTAAAAATGATCGAGGGATACACACGCCCGTAGCAGGTCTGCATAGTGAATCTTGAGGGGCACCCAGGGATACACACGCCCACACCAGGGACACATATTTTTCTTCTGGTCACTTTCGATCTACTGCGTGTGTCCCTGGTGCGGTCGTGTGTATCCCTGTGTCCCTCAGGGTTCACTATTTAGACCTGCTGCGGGCGTGTGTATCCCTCAATCATTTTTGTTTCTCATCGAATTATTCACTTTCAAGATAAACCAAATGATAGTATTTGTGACCGATTTTGAGACGGATAATATTTAAATTTTCTTTGAAAAAAAGAGCATTCTCTTATTAGTTCTTATCCTTACTTCTCTTAATATTTTTTCCTTTCTCCATTTCAATATTTCTCGGGTTAATCGTCTCTTTTTTCGCTCCCCATTTGAATACTAGCCCTTGAGCCCCATACCCTCTGACCGGCTGCCCTTTTTTCACTCCTGGTCCATTTCATCACCTTGAACCCTTCTCAAGGGATTTGGCTCTCTTTTTATCCCCTTTTTCCTCTTTAGCTAATAATTCTTTTTCGTTAAAAGGCTTTAAATATGTTGTTGTTTTTTTTTTAGTATATAACAAAAATTCTTTCTAAGTCCTTTATTAGTGTCTTTTGTTCTCGAAAGGAAAAAAATTAACAAAGCGACAACAAATATTTTGAACTTAAAACTTTTCGCTTTGTTCCCGTTGTTGTCCTTTATTCTTTTCTAACAAATACCTTTTGTCACCAAACCATTGTCCTTTTTTTTTCCTAAAACTGACCAGAGAGTAAAAGTTTTTGAAAACAAAAACATGCAAAAATTTTAATAATAATCGAATTGCTTGATTTATTTTTATACTGTATATTTTAATTTGAATTAGGATACCGTTTAAAATTTAAATAAACTATTTTATAATGAAAAAGCAAAGCTTGTTTCTACTTCAGGGGGTAAAAAGAAATCTTAGGGTTATTATCTTAAACTTCTGAAATATTCATTCACTAAGCATGTCTTAAACCAAATTGTGGCTAATTACTAAACATAGTAAAGTTTTGTTGTTTTTTTTTTAATAATCGGAAATAACCCCTTGACCCGTGGCTCAGAGAGAAGACACTAGCTTCTCGCGCCGGGGTTCCGGGTTCGCCTCCCGTCCCAGGCGAGAAAAATTTATTTCATTTGATTTGACTACAAATCATTTGAAAAAAAATAGGGATGGGGTCTAAATGGCCTTAGATGCCGAAAAAGACCTTAAAAAAAAAAAAAAAAAACGGAAATAAAGTAGACTTTCCCTTCTAGGATGACTTAACTATTTATTTATATTTTCTCTATTATGTAGATTCTTCTAATAGTACTTTTTCTCCTATTTATTAAATGCACTTTCTTATTTAATTTCGAAATAACCTCTGAGCAATGTAGACCACTAGATGTATTATAACTTGATTCGTGATTGTATCTGAATCCGTAGAGAAGTTTGTGTTGATTAGGAGGTGGAAGTACTAGAGCAGTAAATAATAAATAAGTCTTTGAATGCCTAAGCCGAAAGGGACGTTTTTAACGAAGTTTCTCCAACATCAGACTTTCTGCTATATATGAAGGGCTCGGGCGCAGTGCTAACCCACAAATATATACAGTAGTTCTGATTCAATTTTAAAATTTGGTAACAAACAAAACCAATAGGAAGTTTGTTTGCTACTGTAAGAGCACTCTAATGGCAATATCAGGCTGAGAAACAGATCGTAACTAGTACAGACCTTTGCTAATTGATGGTTCTGGAAAGTCGGGTTTGTCATAATTGTGGATATAATTGGAGCGCAAAGAAAATATGTCAAATATATTTTTGTAAACAAGGGATTACAGCAGCCAACTTACGAGTCTATTCAAAAGCATATAAAGGCTTTATTATTTACTACTCTAACACTTGCATCTGAATTTATACCGACCACATAATAAATGACCGAAGCGTTGTTTCTTATACAAATAAACAATTTACCTGAAATCAAGTATTTTTATTTATGTCTATGTTGATTTCTGAGTTAAAAAGTACAAAGGTGATCTTTGAATTTCCGTAGGCTTGGTTGTTTCCTTAGAGATAGTATAAACATAAGTTAATTGTTTGAATAATGCGTAAAGAAAAGAATTAGATAGATTTATTAATAGATATATTTCTTTTATTAGGCCCATTAGGCTGACGTTTCGGTCTTGGTCAAGACCTTCCTCAGAGCTTAGGCATACCAAGACCAAAAACATTAGCCTAGAGGGCCTAATAAAGGAAATATATCTAGCTGCAGATATTTTCTTTACACTTGAACGATTATCCAGCTATAAAATATTAATTGTTTGAAATAGTTTCCAAGAAATAACATTGTTTCTTTGATTGTAGGCGCCGAATGGAAACGTTTAACAGAAACCGAGAAGAGACCTTTTATTGACGAGGCCAAACGACTTAGAACTGTCCATATGAAAGATTATCCTGATTATAAATATCGTCCCAGACGTAAGCCTAAAACCCAAAATCCGGCAATGAAATCTGCAACACACTTATTAACGAAATCTACTCCTTCTACTCCATTCCCTCACTTTGGCCTCCCTTACCTAGAACACTATGGAGCGCCACCACCTCCACCTCCACCACCACATCATCCACTTCCCGGATACTTCGCACCATCTACGTTTGACCATCACAAGTTTATGGCAGTAGCCGCCGCTGCATCACAAGACAAAACAGGGGTGGTGTCTTCATTTTACTCTCACCTTTATGGAAAACAATTTTTCCCACCCGCGCCGACAACGCCTACACCTACAATGCTAATCGGACATCATTCACCACCAGGTACAGAAACAGAGGATGACAATTTGCGTCGACCTGTTTCTGTTCCTGTTATTTTCTAATCACCTGTGAATAAACCCAGTGAACCTTCAGGACTAAAATGGACACATTTATTATTGAAGTTTTTAATTATAGTTCACATTTGGTATTAATTATTTACAAATGTGGTCTTGAAATCAAGGAGGGATCTGGTTAAACTTTTATTTACACCTAATAAACCAAAGTTTAATGTATATATTAATGTATATATTAATTTTTTTTTTTTACTTGTACATATTTATTTTAAAATAATAATTTTATAAGTATCGAGAAAAGATTTATTTATTAAATTTCTCATTCAAAGTTCAGTAGAAGATCAATCATATAACTGTACTGTATAAATACAGTGTTTAAAAGAATTGATTTAAAATTTGTGATAAATTCTGGTAGATTCGATGATATGATTTAAACATTAATAATAATTAATGATGAATTTATTTCCATATCAATTGAAATAAATAAATGGTCTAAATAAATTTAAAAAAATAAACAACAGTGGATTTAAATTTAAATTTTTTTTTTATTTTGCACATTTATTATTGGACTAAAAAGTTTACAAAAATATATCACAATAAAAATTTCATAAAATGATTTAAGTTTCTAAGTGAAGAGATGATATTGTTTTCATTTTTACTTTCACTTACCCTATATATGAAATATATAAAGAGGAAGTATTCGATTTATGTCAAAAAGTCGATGTCGAGTTTTTGATGGATCTTCACGTTTTATTCTTTGACCTCGAACCACTGCAGTAGCCAGAACATTTTTAGGGGATGGAGGGATTATCCGAGTCATTTTTTTTTTTTTTTCAAGTGAAACTTTTTTTTAATATGCCTATAGTAATTTTTTTATTTTTTTTTTATTTCGCCCGTTTAGCCAAAAAATCTACAAAATAAATACATAAAAATTAACATAAACCATACAAAATTAATACATTAAAAAAACAAAACAAAAGCAAAATTAATACAATAACCTATAGTAGGCCTAATTACAAACTCACTTGTTTTTTTTTTTTTTTTTTTTTTTTTTTTTTTTCTCATTTATCGTTAGCCTCCGCCATTCAGCCATCCACTGTTTTCACTTGTTTTTAAATATACATTTTAGAATATTTTGCTTTGTTGTTGTTAATCTTTCAATATAATTCAAAACAATCGCCATATCTAAATAAATTTTATTTTCAGTTAGTGTTGGCACACAATATTACTTTTTTCGGGGGGGGGGGTGGCCTGAACTCAAAAATTTTTCTGAGGAAAATCTTTTTTTTTAAGAAATTACATTTTTTTCATACCAGATTTTTTGAGGAACATTTTTTCTTTTGCGGAACCAAAGTTTTCCATCCTGCGAAAAAATTTGTTGCGCTGATGTCTGTATATCTCTATATATTTATATGTGTTTGGGAAATTTCGGGGGGGGGGGGCCCGGGCCCCCTCTCCCCCTCCTTATATACGCCCCTGCTTCTGGATAATTTTATAATTTACTATCATTTTATTGAAAATACAATAATTTTACAGCTCTGGTGTGTATTGGACAATATTAATTTTTTACGGGTCTGCCAACACTGTTTTCAGTAGACTTTTTCTATTTTAGGATTTAATGAAATACTAAAAGATTGAAAGCGATAATTATTTGAAATTTTGATAGTAAAATATAAGAGGTTCTATGTTGTTTTATTGATTTTTTTAAAGGCATTATCAGGGAGAGATTTTGAAATTTTACTATAATTAAATATTTATTAATTCATATACCCGAAAAAATAAGGGTGTGCCGCCGGGAGTTGAACCACTATTATTGTAATTCACTAAGACTTAATTTTTAAAATTAAGAAAAATTCATTGCTCTTCATTTTCAATCTCTAATATTCCATTAAAAAATTAGATATAATTTTTTCTGTGCGGGAAAGATTAGATCGAAGGCCCTATGGCTACTCTGTAACTTGCATTATCATAATTATTCCCATTGTTATGGGAAAAATAATTTTTTACATCATTAAATAATTTTACAGTTTAAAGAACGTAATAATGAATATTACAATAATAAATTGAAAGTTTTTTCCTTATTACAGGTTTTCGATAAACAGAATAAATATAACTTTATTTTTTAGTCAAAAAAAATTTTTTTTTTTTTTTATATATTTTTTTTTGTAAAAATTTTTTTTTTTATTTTTTGGTGAATTTTTTTTTTTTTAAAACTAAAAATAAAAGTTTACCAAAAAAAAAAAGTTATCTTTATTCTGTTAGCAAAAACTTCCAATATATTATTGTAAAAAGTTGTTTATGATTGTCAAATAATTCCACATACACATTAGATTTACAAAATATTTATTGGTAGTTGCGGTATTATAGTAAATACATTAAATTTTTTATTGTGCACCCAAAATACCCTGGAAAATAGAAGCAGGATTATTGTGTCTTCCTACATAAATAATATATTCAACGCCTAAATGTTTGACGCAAAATCAACAAGGTGTCATTTGTAGCTCATCAAATTTCATTTTTATTATAATTTAAATAATAATAATTCTGTGATTTTTTATAAATATAATTTAAATTCTGTTCATTGTTTTTTTTTTTTGTTATTGAACGAATTTTAAATTAATAATAAAAAAAATCAAGTGGTATCCTGTATATATATAATATAAATTCAAATGAAGATTTTATTTAGCTTTGTTCAGAAACCAATCGAACAAACCAAATATTCATATGCACATTCCTCTGGGCTGATTTTAGAACAAAGCTATAATATGAATTGTTAATTTTTTTTAAGAAAAAATACAATCGACATAGATACTTAATATTCAATATGTATTCAAATTTGTTATATTATTTTATTAATAATAATTATATTAAAAAATATTTGTAATAAAATTTTATTTTTATTTTTTAAAAAGCCCTTTTTTTATTTTCTAACGGGACGTTAACACGCTTGTTTTTTGAGCCACCCATCCTAAATTCATTCGTGCTCTGGCATTCCTTAATAGCTATTGCTTTACTTCCTTGTCAGAACTCCTCGCTATTTAAATCTTTTATTTTTTATTCTTTAAAGAGGCTCAAGATATTCATGCTCAAATCCTTTATTTTCAATTATAATTTAAAAATTTTAATTATTCCCTCACATTTGAATATTTAAAATAATAATTTAGCTTAAAAACAGTAGCATATCCAGGTGGGGGCGAAGGGGCGCCCCCCCCGCCCCAGGGGCATCAAGCTTTTGGCGCCCCCTCGCGCATCCGCTTTTTCCCAAAATCTCATAATAAATTAATTTTATATCACAAATTCGGAGAAAAATTACAAAAAAAAGCCCGAACGAGATTCGAATACTAAAAAAAAAGATATTTTTTTTCGAACCTTGTAAATTTTGCTGTTTATTGAAGATAATCGAGTTTACTCGAATTTTTTTTTTTTTTAATTACATTAAAAAATCGAGCCTTCTCAAAAAAAAAAAAATAATAAATAAAACTAGGAAAGAAATTTCAATAAAAACTAAATAAAAATTTCAAAAATGAAAGTTATTATTTATATACTAAAGAATTTCTAACAAGAACCAAGAATGCTAGAAAAAATCCCTTGCATCCTATCGCCCTTCTTTCAGAGCTGGTTGCTTATAATCATGGGCATCCGCAGTATTTTTTGCAGGGGGGGGGGCAAGTCACTTCCAGATAAGTTAAAAAAAACGTACTTTGATATTAATGATGTTATACATCTCTTAGTATTTAAAGCTTTCTCACCGCGGCAAGATTGATGTATACTGAGAAAGGTTTTTTTGTATTTTTTTTTGTTTTTATACATTTTTTGTATCATTTTCGTGCAAGTGCCTGGTTGCCCCCCCTGCGGACGCCCATGCTTATAATATTATCTATTTAAATAAAAATAGACAGAATCTATAGCAGGTGGCAGAACTATAATCAAGGCCCCTCCCCTTCCTCCTTTATTCCTTTAAAATTATAAGGAAAAACTTATAGCAACATGGTGTTTTCAAATTGAAATTGCCTGTGTCTGTTTGTGAACAAAATATCTTAAAAACTAATGAAATTTGTTCTTCAAGTTAAGAACACCCCTGGCATATAACACGAAACTTTTGAACAAAATCCACCCAAAAGTACTAGTACTTTACTTTTTCAGTTTTTTCGATTTTCTCAATTACTATTAAATTTTATAAATCAATGGATACAGGAGACGTAGCAGCCAGGAGATTAAATAAAAAACTTTTATTTAATTATTAAATCGTCGACGTTTCAATTGATAAGCACGACCTTCCTGAGAACAATAAGGCCCATTCTACACGAGCGATTTTGCCGTGTTTTTGAAAAGTAAGAAACGCTCGAACGCCTGCCGACGTATTCAAAACTCCCGTGTAGAAGCTCTCATTGTTTAAACCTTATTTCTGTTTGACTCGCGTTTTTGAAGGGTTGAAAGAGTAGCGTTAGAAACGCGGCAAAAACGCTTGTGTAGAATGGGCCTAAAAGTTTTTTTTTTATTCAGCCTCCTTGGTGCTACCTCATCTTTGTTTCATAAATCTATTAATTTTTAGATGCAAAATTGATCGAGTTATATGGTTTTGTAGTTGAGGCCTCTGGAACTCCCTCCTTAAAATGTATATTCTCATTTGGATTTAAAGCCCACTAGACTTTTATACTTCACAAGAAAGATAGGAGAAATAGAGTTGCCATGGTGGCAAAATATACTTTTTTTTTCTGTTTAAAAATTCTCATCTTGAATTTTAAACTACTGCATTGGCGGATCGTGGGGTCTGGTAAGGGAGTAACTAGGGAATTTGACTGGGGAGGGGCCATCGGACCAGCCAACCTCGCTGGGGGGGGGAACATGAGCCTCCTTTTACTTTCTTACCTATGTATATATGTAATATATATATAGAGAGAAAGTATTGGTTTCATGTCAAAAATTCGATGTCGAGATTTTGATGGATCTTTACGTTTTGAGGTCCCCTGAATCCAAAAAAGTGATTTTCGCGACATGGTCTGTCTGTCTGTGTGTCTGTGTGTGTGTGTTCAATTTTAAGCATGAAGGAATTGAGCTAGGAAGTTGAAATTTTATATTTAAGTTAGGCAGCCCCGGGACCGGAAAATAAGCTTTTAATCAAAATCGGCCAAAGGGTACTAGTACTTTACTGATGTACTTTTTCAGTTTTTTTCAATTTTCTCAAAATTCGCTCTAACGATTTTGATTAAAATTCAAAAATCAATTATTTTTTAGATGCTCTTTCAAATGTATATTCTCGTTTTGCCCTCAAAATTGTTTGAAGCACACTTTACTCTTGTGCTTCATAGAAAAGATAGGAGAAATGGTTGCCATGGTAACAAAATATAAATATTTTCCCATACTTATAAATTTTACATCTCCAATAAAAAAAAAAAAAAAAAAATTTTACATCTTGAATTTTAATATATCGGCGGAAACTAAATATATGTCGACACGAAAAATCTGGTGTGACAAGCACAGAACACAACTTTCGATTACCGAAGGTAAGAGAAAGTTGTGTGCTGGCGACAGTCACACCAGATTTTTTATAATAAAGTCAAACCCTTAAATGGCCTCAGTAGTCGAAAGTAGCGGAAACTACTAATACAGTATGTCGACACCCCAAAAATCTAGTGCGACTACTCACACCAGATTTTTTAATCAAGAAGTCAGTCGCATTTTTAAATCCCTTATTGAATTAAATTCCGAACTTACTCCAATTTTTTTTTTAATTCTCCTTTTCAAAGACTAGAAATGTTTTTATTTTCAAAAACAATATTATTATTTTTCCATAGTTCTTTTGAACTATTCCAATGTAGTTATTTTTCTTGTTGAAGAAATAAATCCTTTCTGCTTGTCATCTGACGATTATCTGTAAAGAATAAAGAAGAGAGATTAACTCTCTCATTCTCTCTCTCTTTCAGGCATGACACTTTCTTTGTCCTTCTCTCACTATATGTGAATTCATTTTTCAATTATCCGATGTTTCTTTTCCTCCCTTGTGGTCTTTTCTTTGACATCGCCCCTTTTGAAAGAGTTTTAAATTTGGACCTGTCCTTTCTTTTCTTCTCTCAGGGACAACGAGAAAGGCTTAAAATATAATAAATAAAACTAAGAGGGGGAGAACAATTTAGAATTAACGAATCGGTTTTGATTTATTAGAAAAAATACCAAAAAGACAGCTAAGAAATAAAAGTCAACTAAACGAAGACGAATTTTTTTTTTTTTTTAATCTGTACATGTTTATAAAAATTCATAAAATGAGATTCAAGATAGTCATATTATAATAAGACAAGGATAGGAATAATCTTATATTTAAAATTTTGGATTTTTATTTCTATTAGTAGGAATTTTTTAATCCAGTAACCGCCATACTTTTCAAAATTAATTTTTGCCTTTCGACCGTAGGCTCTCGTCGAAACATTTTGTAAATTGAAAATACAGAAAAACACTCCGTTATCCGTTTCAGGATATTTAATAATTTTAACACTTAATGCGTAAATAATCACTACTAGTCTACATATTAAATGTTAATGTATAATACAGTAAATATCTTGAAACAGGTAACCAAGTGTATTATTTGTATATTTAATTTTACTTTCCAAAATATTTCATCTTCACTCAAATAAATAGAGATTTTTGTAATTATATTGTTATTTTTATAAATTTTGAATTTTACACTACTCTTGGATCTAAATATATATCGGTATGAAAAATTTGGTGTGAAAAGAACACCACTTTCCGAAGGTAAGAGAAAGTTGTGTGTTGTACGACCGGTCACACCAGATTTTAAATTTCTTTTTATACAATCTCGAAATTATTTATTCAAATTAATATTTAAATTGAATTAAATTGAATAAATATAGAATACATTTCGGGAGCAAAACCATTCATGCTTTCTAGACCAAAAAGCGAGACTTCTACCCCTCTGCTGAAGTCCAGTTATTGAATTTTTTCAGATTTTAGACTTTAGTGTGGGGTGATTAGTTTCTGTGATTTATAACTTTGCCCATTAACCTTAGGACGGGTAGGTCAAGTTAATGTAATCGTAAAAAAAATGGAAATTTTTCTGAAGCTGCCAAAATGCGTTTTGAGGTCCCCTGAATCCATTTAAGAAGTTTTTGGAATGATGTCTGTGTGTGTATGTCTGTGGTTTTTTCCGTCAACGAAAACTCAAAAACTATTTGTTCAATTGTTTTGAAATTTTGCACACATAAGCTAGGAGTAGAGGCCAAGAACTGAAAAGCTTTTGGTAAACATTGGACCTCTAGGGGGCCCCCATGGAGAGACCAATATTTTTTTTATTACATAACTTAGAATTTTTTTTATATATTCAGAAACTAGACTTTCTCCCGAGTAAAATGATATATAATTTGTAAAACATCGTACCATTAGGGGGGCTCTAGGGGAGGGGAGGCAAAATTTTTTCTTGAATAGTGGGTGGGCAAAGTTGTGCGCTCGGCTTAGTCCGACCCTTTATTTTTACTAGGCATTTGAGGCCATTTAGAACCAGTCAAATTATTTGATCTCTCTACGTTAAAAATATACAGATCATTAGCTCCATCTTTAGCTTTTACGAGATGTTTTTAATTATTTTGATTAGAAACGTTTTTAATACCCTTGAATGGGCTATTTATTTATATATTATTTATTTAAATGAACTTTATTAAAATTCTTAAATTTTCCAATCCATTAGGCGTTAGATTTTATGTGCCCCTCGGCGCCATAAACCCTCTGAGGGGCCATCAAACCTCCCTAATGGCCTCTCAAGTTCTCAATTAGACAAATATATTTCATCAAATTTAATCAATTTGCTAGCCAAAAATAAATATTTACATAACTTTGATTGTTTTCTATCTCACTTTGCTCGAAACAGCCAGTTTAAGAAATCTCTGCCCCTCCTATAGGATGCCAGGGGGGGGGGCAATGTACCCTTGCTCCCCCCCCCCCCAGTTCCGGCGTCTATGGAATTATACAAATCCTTTTGAAGTCGATAGTGTACCCTTGAAAAAGGGCCAACCAATTATCGAACCAATTTGTTTCTATGTGTATGTGGAGTTTAAAGTTAAATATTCTTGAATGAGACAGTTCCTGGCAAACTGGAATTCCCAGGTATAAGAACACAAAGAGGGCCGGTTATGACATTTTAAGCTGGCTGGCTAAGTATGTATTCTTCAACTATTCTCTTTGCATACTTACATTGTTAGTTACACGGGTCTAGTTAAATAGAAATGTTCTATAGGCCTATATTTCACATATAGGGTAAGAGAAAGTAAAAGTGTGACTGTTTTTTTTATAAAAAAAAAAAAAAGAAATACAAAAAAAGTGGTCTTGAGAAGATTTCAATGGCAAAATGAGAATATACATTTTATAGCGAATCTAAAAAATATTTGATTTTTAAATTTTAATGAGAAAATCGAAAAAAAAAACTGAAAACGTTTATCAGTAAAGTACTAGTAGTACTCTTTGACCGATTTTGTTTAAAAGCTTATATTCACGCCCTATGGAGTTGCTTAACTTAAATATTAAATTTCAACCTCCTAGCTCAATTCCTTCTTGCTTTAAATTGAACACAGACAGACAGACTATGTCGCGAAAACCACTTTTTTGGATTCAGGGATCTCAAACCGTGTATATCCATTAAAATCTCGACATCGAATCTTTGACATGAACCCAATACTTTCTCTCTATATATGTATATTAACATATACATATAGGTAAGAGAAAATAACAAGGACTATCTTTAATAAATAATGACCAGAGAGCGGATTTACATGTTATTGTATTTTTTTTTTGCCAATAGATAGCAATGTGAAATTTAGAATCTATACGATTTACAAATTTTAGAAGCTATCTATCAAATCTTATATTAGCCCTACATGAAAATGCACGTTTTGGGTGTTATTGCATGAAATTCCATTTTTCTTTCACGAATTTACTTTTGTTCTATAATTTTTTTTTTTTAATTGAGATTAATTTTAATTACAATAATCTTATATATTAAAATAAAGAATGAAATTTGAGAAAATGTTTTTTTATTGAGGTGTATTTTTTTCTATTTTTGGCTCTAACAATAAAAGAGAGAGTTGGCAACATTGTTAGTTCGCTAAAGCTCCGTTGCCGGGCGCCACGTCGCGCCTTACTCAGTTTACTGGTTCGTCCCGCCTAATTAACATCGCGATTAATTAAAGTGATAGTTTTTATTTATCTAGTGTTTAAAAGTGATTGTGTTTCCTATTCCTTTGGATAATCTTTTCCTTTAAAAGGTATTAATATTTATAATATCTTTCCATTCTCTCTGCTCTATTTTCCTTTCTGTAATTTAGAAAAATATCGAAGATAAAAAATCTGGTGTGATTGGCGCCTAGCACACAACTTTCTCTTACATAAACAATTACCCTTCGGTAAGAGAAAGTTGTGCACCGTGCTGTCACACCAGATTTTTTTATGTCGAGATATATTTAGTTTCCCTTAGCACCTTAGTTCTAAACTTGCATTTTAAATGTTGACTGCTTGAAATAAACTATGGTTATTTTTCAAAATTTTAATCTCATATTTGGACATTTTATACATAATAGAGAATCCTAAATAAATACGAAATTTCGTAAGAATTGGAAAAAAAAATGCGTAAAAAGTTCCAAAGGGGACTCTTTTGAAACGAAATTAACATATAAATCGCCATCGAGATTTATCATTTGCTCTATGGATGATAGGCACTGGTGTCTGTCCATCTAGGCAACTCATTTTTCTCCGAAGCAATTAAAGAAAGAAATAAAAAAAACAAAAAAAAAACAATAAAATTATTTTCTATTTTTATTATATTCATCAAATTAATAAAAAAAAAAAAAAAAAAAACTGAATTACATCATCAAAGTGTACATCAAACAATTAACACAAAATATTACTGATATACTTTTTAAAAGGGCATCTAAATGAACCCTGTTATGCAATGGTGTGTCAAAGACCAAAAAAATTCAAAATTGAGTTAAACACGGAATATTGTTTTAAATGCTTTAATTAATAGTATTTTTTATGAAATATGTCCTAAAAAAATTTATATTTAATGTAAAATCATAAAATTATTTTTACAATATTTCAATGCAGGATTTTACATTTTGCAATAATGATTTATGTTCCTAACACGTTGTTTTTTATGGTGTTAACAACCAATAAAAACTTATTTAAACTTAAATAAACCAAAATCTTTTTTTTTTAAATGACAAAATCTTTTTTTTTTTTAAATGAGAAATGAATCGTAGATGTCAAAATTTAATTTTTTGATATTATTCCTGATAATGAAGATGAGGATGAGTGCGATTTCGATATTAAGTCAATTTCATTATTATAACTTTGATTTACTGTTGCCATGTTCACCTCCATTCAGGAATTAATTGATGAGAAAATTTTGTTCTTTGTTTAATTTTAAAACGTTAATACTATTTAAAATTTATTAATGTAATTTTGATAAAAAGTTTCCTATGAAGAACAAGAGTAAAGTGGCCCTCGGGGCTTGGTGTAGAGGTTAGCGTGCTAACCTCGTATACCAAACGTCGCGGGTTCGGACCCCAGGCAGTCCGATGATTTTATTTAAGCCATTTTGGATACCAATTGGATTAAATAAGAATGCCTGGATCCTAAATAAATATATATTATTAAATAACGGTTATCGTCAAAGTCTTAAATGGCCTAAGTTGCCGAAAAGACTGTGTGAATGTGAGAGTGAATGAGAAAAAAGTGTTAAAAAAAAAAAAAAAAAAAAATATAAAAAAAAAGAAAAATTAAAAAAAAAGAAAGAAATTTTAATTTTTTAATTTATATTTTTTAATTAAGAAAGAAGGTTCCTTTTTTTTTTAAAAACCACCCCCCTTCTTTAATTTATATATATTTTTTTTTTTTTTTTTTTATTTTAACTCCACCCCCCCTCCCTTTGCGTTTCTGCTGCCGGGCAAAGGGCACAATTCCCCCCCTCCCACAAAAAAAAATAATATTTTTTTAATTAAAAAAAAAAAAAAAAAAAAAAAATAAAGAGGGTCCTACTGGCCAAAAAAGAAGAAAAAAAAAAAAAAAAAAAAAAACCCACCCCCCCCCCCCATAAAAAAAATTTATTTTTAAATCTCTAAATCTCACAACACAAAAATATAAAAAAAAAAAGAGAGGCACACCCCCAGAGTATAAATAATGAAAGGAAAGTTGTTATTGTAATTTAATCCTTGCATTAAGATTGGAGGATCGGAACCAAAATCTCAAAAACCACTGTCTTGATTTATATATGGAACTGTTAATTATTGTAATTTACAATAAATTCTTCATCTCAGAATCGTTTTTTTTTTTTTTTTTTTTTTAACACTCACTTTTTTTCTCATACACACTCACACACACATTCACACAGTATTTTCGGCAACTCAGGCCATATAAGACTTTGACAATAACCGTTATTAATTAATATACATATTGGGGGTTAAAACATTCTTATTTAAGCCATTTGGTATCCAAATGACAATCGGACTGCCTAGGTTCCGAACCGGCGACTCTTGGTATTCGAGCCCATCATGCTAACCCCTACACCACCCCCCCCCCCCCCCCCCCCCCCTCTTTTTTTTTTTTCCTTTTTTTCCCCCCCCCCCCAGCCTGAGGGCTCAGAATTGATTTAATATTAGATAAATTCTGACAATGTTAAAATTTTTTAAGTCATTTTATTTATAAAATTATCAATTTTTTGATTTTACACAAAATTGAGTTTTTACTTCATGAAACATAGATTTTTATTGCTCTCTGATAATGACAATCAACAAAGCCGGAGTTGTTCACTTTCGGTTTTCCTTTTTGCACTTACCTGGTAATTTCCTTTTAAGACTTCCACTTTTATATTTTCTTTCCACATATTCGTTTTCTATATTATAATGCACTAGTCCCAAAGCCGGCCTTAGGCGGGCTTTCCGTCTTGCCAGGGGACTGCGCCCCCTAGACCTCCCATGCTCGCCTTCGGTGGGAGCAAGTTTATTGCCAATTTGGGATATTTCTTGTTGCAATGCAAGTGTTAAGATGTTAAGGAAGGAGCCTGTGTTTTCGCGAGGTTACCGACTGGGCACAGCACAAATGGGTCTATTTATGACTGTTTAAAGGATCAGTTGCATGCGTCCTCTCTTCGTTTTTCAACTGCTGGGTAGCCCCGCCCCCAGCCAGTGGCCTAGCGATGGGGGGCAAGGGGGGTCATCATGCCCCAGCGCTAATCACAAAGGGGCGCCAAATGGTCCGCAAAACAAAAAAATTGCTGGATAATTTTTATTTTTATTATAATAGATTTCTGAAAAATAAATTTTATATTTGGTGCCATTGTAATATAATAATTTTGTATATTTTACATATAAAATATGGTTTTCGAATGGGGGGGCGCTAAAAAAGTATTGTGCCCCAGACGCGAGTTAAGCTCGCTACGCCACTGCCCCCAGCCCATAGTCAGGCCAGCTAGGAGGCTGGTTCACAGAGCACAAAGGATGCTCTCTAATTTCCTAGCCAACTTGTTGATTTTGTGTTCCCATATTGAAGAAATTTGATTATAATTAATTTTCCAAAACATTTAAGAGATTAAAATTATTACTACGTTACTCCCTGATCCATGTATACTATATGAGTTCTTAATTTCAAATGGATTCATTAAAAATTGTGGATTTCTATAGAACATGGGTGCCGAATATAGGCCTACATACATATTTACAAACATACATATATTTTTCCCATTTCATTTTTATATAGATAGATAGGTAGATAATAGATAGATAGATAGATAGAATATAGATAGATATACGTATATTATAATAAACACAGTAATAATTTCATCCATCAATGCGAACCTAAAATAAATATATTTTTAATTATTAAATAATTTATAAAAAAAATCCTTTATCGTCAAAAACAATTTGCTTTAAGTTGGACTTCCGAGCAACGCGATAGTGCCTCGACCTCAATAGCATCACTGTTGCCGCGACACTGTCCCGGCGGTAGTGTCGCGCTTATGGCTTCCGATGTCGGCGTCAGTAAACAAACGCGACCTATTGTCCTAACCTACAAAATTTTAATCCCGAACGCAGCCATTTTTTTTGTTATGAAAACTCTCCGCGGCAACGACAGATCGAGAGCAAACGAGGCAGTGTCGCGGCCGCCAGCGCGGCCGTGACGTAACAGTAGTGTCGCGGCGTCTGTGTCGCTACTTTTGAATAGCCTTTCATTCATTTACACATGACATGTACTGTCGCTCTGTCGCGTTGCTCGGAATTCCACCTTTAAAATTATTTAAATTTCGAAAAATAGCTTTTTGTTAATTCAAGTGCAGGGCCGGATTGGGCCCAAACGCCTTAAATCCGGGCCTGCCTTAGTTCCCCCTTCACACATTAATTCACCACTCCTTTATCACGTTATTGAATATTAATCAATGAAAAAATTTTCTTGTTTTTTTTTAATAGAAACTTCTTAAGGGAGCGTACAAGTATTATGTAACTCAATTTTCGAAGATTTTTTACCCCCCCCTCCCCCATGTAACGCCCGTAACATTTTTCTGACCCCCCTTCTAGACTTTACGTAACGCTCAAGTGGCCATTTTTATCTAAAGGTCACAATTATGTTGCGCAAAGTACCGAAAAGTCGCTAAAATACCAGTTACGTAACGCGCCCCCTCCCCCCTTGTAACGCATGGTAACGTTTTACGAGACCCCCCTCCCCCCAAATTGCGTTACGTAATACTTGTACGCTCCCTAAGCAGTCTGAATTCAATTTTCGACGAAACATTTCATATTCTTTTTTTTTTTTTTTGCTTAAAAAAGAATAAATAAATAATTAATGTTTTAGTACTCTTATAAATTATAATTACACATACTACAGTATTTTACGAATATTTAATAAAACCATAATTCCTTTTTATTTATAATTTTTCCTTCTTATCTACTTTCTTATAACAGAATAAATAAGCCGGAATCTAAAGTATCGACTTGTATGTTATCCAAAGAGAGAGAGAGAGAGACTCTCTCTTTGTCTCCACCCCCGCATACACACACAGACACACACACACACACAGACTGAAATAAATTCACTTCCATCATTCGACTCCTCCGATATACAACAACAACAACAACAAGAGCTATTGTATCTGATACTATGTCTGTGTGCGGATCGATGTTTGTGCCCCATTGTTACCCCCACTCTAAGGGGTGTGGAACAAACTCTCTCTCTCTCTCTCTCTCCTCTTTAGCGAATCAATAAAGGAGTTGAAAACAGAGAGAGAGAGGGAAATTTAAGGTTAATCCATTCCTCTTCCTTCTCTTTCTGACTTTTTCTCCACTTTTTTACATTTTAATGGAGGGGATGAAATTAGAAAAAGAGAGGGAGAAAAACAGATATCTCTATCTTGTTCTACAAAATAAAAAAAACAAATACTTTTATTAAAAAAAAAAAAAACTTTGAATTAAATTCAACAGGTATTTAAAAATTTATTATAATTAATGAAAAGAACATTAAAAATTCCAACAAAATTTTTATAGCTAATGATATAAGAGATTTAAAATGTAAAATAATAAAAGAAAAAATCTGGTGTGACTTGTCGCACAGCACACAACTTTCTCTTACCTTTGGTAATCGAAAGTTGTGTTCTGTGCTGTGCGACAAGTAACACCAGATTTTTTGTGTCCAGATAAATTTAGTTTCCACCGACATATTGTATTAGAATTCAAGATGTAAAATTTATAAATATGGGAAAATATTTATATTTTGTTACCATGGCAACCATTTCTCCCATCTTTCCTATGAAATACAAGAGTAAAGTGATCTTGAGAAGATTTTTCAATGGCAAAATGTGTAAAGTGTGCTTCAAACAATTTTGAGGCCTCAGGCTTGGCGTAGTTGGTAGTGCGCCTGCCTTGAATGCCATAGGGTCGAGAGTTTGGATCCCAGGCAGTCCGATGATTTTATTTAAGCCGTTTGGCAAAATGAGAATATACATTTTAAAGAACATCTAAACAATAATTGATTTTGATCAAAACCCTTGGAGCAAATTTTGACAAAATCGAAAAAAACTGAAAAAGTACATCAGTAAAGTACTAGTATACTTTGACCGATTTTGTTCAAAGGCTTCGTGTCGCGTCCCATCCCCGGGGGTTTTCTATGGAGTACAAGTGTAAAGTGGTCTTCAGAAGATTCAATGACAAAATGAGAATATACATTTTAAAGAGAATCTAAAAAATAATTGATTTTTGAATTTAAAAAAAAATCGTTGGAGCGAATTTAGAGAAAATCGAAAAAAACTGAAAAAATGCTTTTAGGCCACAACTGTCTCTTATCTTAGGTAATTCAATGGTTATTGTATGGAAGAGAAAAAGATATTTTGTATAGACATATATTTTGTTTCAGCCAATTAAAAATATAATTTTTTTTTTTAAATTTACTTAAGGTCTAAATGCTTAAAGTCTTTTCCAGCCAGTTCGATCACCTCTTTATACTTCAAAATATTTCAAGAATGCATTGTTTCTAGGCCTATACATATTATTGTATGGAAGAGAAAAAAAAGGAGAATGCTTTCAAAATTTTTGTCATTTTTTTATTCTTTTAGAAATTTGTTTTTGTTTCGGGATTAAACTTTTGTCAGGTAGTCTAGGAACCTTTCAAAGCTCCCCATTGAACTTCGTTTCATTTGTTTAAAGGTGCTAATCCACCTTTAAAATTCAAAAATTTAAATCTTAAAATATGGGGATTAGCTGGGCATACACGGAGAGGTAGAACTGTCGGTTTTGACCGAGGCGGTCCAATCTGTCGGGTCGATCCGCCACGGTTAAAACTTTCGTTATCAATTTGGCAATAATCATCAAGAGCTAGTCACTGACTTCCGTTTTATGTTCCTATAAACCATTCTCTCTCGCTGATTGGTCAGAGAAAGAGGAAGTGGAGTCAGTCAGTGAAATTTAAAACTTTAAAATTTCGCTGAAGGCGAGCAATTGCAAAATTTCCAAACACTGAGCAAGATTAAATTTGATGTATTTGCTCGCCGAAAGCGAGCAAGGAGGTCCAGGGGTGCAGCCCCCTGGCAAGTGGGAAAACCCGCCTTGGGCGGACCGCTTGTATTTATATTTAAAATAAATAAAATCATTTTGAATCAACCATAAAGAAAGCGTGCAATGCGAGTCTGATAGGTCCCCTTTGGAACTTTTTACGCATTTAAAATTTTTTTTTCCAATTATGAAATTTTGTATTTATTTACGATTCTATATTGTGTATAAAATGTCCAAATATGAGATTAAAATTTTGAAAAATAACCATAGTTTATTTCAAGCAGTCAACATTTAAAATGCAAGTTTGAAACAAAGGTGCTATGCGGAAACTAAATATATCTCGACACAAAAAATCTGGTGTGACCAGCACGGTGCACAACTTCCTCTTACCGAAGGGTTTTTTTTGTTATTTTGTCTTTTACGACCTTTGAATTTTCAAGTATCGTTATGTCGATACAAAAATCAATCAAAAGACCGAAGTTAAGAGAAATTTGTGTACTGTGCGACCCGACTATAACACCAGATTTATTAAAATTTAATATAGGCTTTGTTATCAACAATGCTAATTCTTTTCTTCCCCTAATATTTTTTTAATTTGCCCCTTTTTGACTTTTGCACTTGGTCTCTTCTCTCCTCTCTCCTTATGGCCCTTTTCTTATTCAAATTCAATTCTAAGGCGAATCATTTAATAACAATAATAAGTTGTCCGTTCTTTGTTATTGTAATCCGACCCGTACGAAGGTGTCTTTGTTGTCCTCCCTGTTTTTGACCCCGCACAGCTGCTTTGCATTCTTTTTTTCTCTATCTCTCTCTCTCTCCTTCGATTTTTACGGATAATATAGGTTATGTTTTTCTTTTCATGAAAAAAAGAAATTTAGCGTGAAAAATTGAATTTATCCAAATGACATTTTTTCCAGTCTAACTTGTTCACATAGAAATAAATAACAAAAAAAAAAGAAGTCCGGAAAATAAGTCAAATCTGAATAAAAGAAATTTTTGGGATCAATGTGACCTTGGTAAAAAAAAAAGCAAGAGATTATTGACTATGCATTTATATTATTATAATACAAATGGGCCAATCAATTGAATTATCTCTATTGTATTATTCTTTTTTTTTTTAAATAAAAGAATAAATTGACATCGAACTAATTTGTCGTAATTGAAACTTGTGAGTGACGATTAATTTGAAATGAGACGTTATTTAATTAACGAGTTTGTAAAACGAATAATTAAAAAAAATTCAAGAGATCTTTTATTTTTTTTACTAGATCTACAGGCCAATCCATTTCTACATTTTACCCGGTATATGCAGATCTGACCTTCGGGCCCTAATTTGACAACTATTTATTTATTTATTTTTATTTTTATTTAATAAAACCTATTAAAAATTTAGCATTTCCTTTTCTTCTAAGTTTTGTAAATTTTATTGAAAAAATTTTACAAAATAATTTTCTTTATTTTTACAGTTAGTATTACTGTTCAAACTTGATCCCCACAGTAGAAAACTAAATACTATTCATTCAAGGGCGGATCCAGAGGTGTTTCTCGGGGGGGTAATCTGGTGTGACTCGTCGCACAGCACACTATTTTTTTTTAATTTCGGTAATTTAAAAGCGCATTCTGTACTTGTTTGCCAGAATATAAATACACATCAAATTTTTAAGTATTAATTTTAAAAATTTTACATTAAAAATAAATTTTTTTGCGAAAAAAAGGTATTTTTTTCGAATCTCGGGGAGGTAATTACCCCCTTTACCCCCCCCCTTGTATCCGCCCTTGTATTCATTCAATTGATTTGAAATTTTGCACACATAAACTAGGGATAGAGAGCAAGAACTAAAAAGCTTTTGGTAAACATCGGAATATTAGGGGGACCAATTTTTTTTCTTACATAACCTATAATTTTTTTTATATATTCAGAAACTAGACTTTCTCCCGAGTAAAATGATATATAATATGTAAAACATCGGACAATTAGGGGGGGGCTCTAGGGGGGGGGGGCAATAACTTTTTCTTGAATAGTGGGTGGGCAACGCACAAGCGTTCGGGTTAGTCCGACCCTTTTTTTATTTTTTATTTTTTTCTTCTCTCATTTACACGTTATTCACATCATCCATCAGCATAACCCCGAGAAATGTAACGATTGATAAATGGAAAAAAAAATAATGTTAACAAATAATGTATCTAAAATGTAAAAAAAAAGGGTGGGGGCTGGATGGCTTCTGCCGCAGCCGGTATTAAATAAAAAAAAAAAAAAATAGTTTGATTTTTTAATAACATTCGTTCCTATAACTTCAAATTTTTTTTTTTTTTTTTTGGTATCCAAATGGCTTAAATAAAATCATTGGACTGCCTGGAATCCAAACCCCCGACCCTTAGTATACAAGGCAGGCGCGCTATCAACTACGCCAAGCCCGGGGGCAACTTCAAATTATTGACAAGAAAAATAGCCTGAATTATTAATTTATTGAACTTTTTTTAATATATAATACTCTTTCGGCTGCTTAGGTCACTTATATTAGAGTTTATTAATCTTTGATATGCATGCTTAATTTGCCAGCCTCCGGATCTTGAAACTTTTAATCAATTTATTTATATTATTGTCTTATTTAAAAATTTAACTTTTAATAGCCCCCCCCGTTCGGGGATTTTTTGCCAGATTTTTTTTTTCCGATTTTTTGACTCCTATTTTTTATTTTTCTTCAGAATCGAGAAATTGATTTTTTTTTATATTACTCAATTTAATTTTGATTTCTCTTTTGATTTTCTCTGATATTGTTTTTTATATTCATATATAGATTTCAATATTTTTATTATTTCTTCATTTTATTTTTTTTTTTTTTTTTTTTTTTTTTTCCTGTTTTTTTCTTTTTCATTTTTTCCTTTCCATCCATTCATTTCTATGATTTTCACGACACTTTTTCACACTTCATTCTCTTTTTTTCCACTTTCCCCCCGCTTTCTATCCCCCCCAAGAAATCTGCAGAATTACTAAAATCCTAGATAAGACCTTTTCATAGGAACTAGAACTCCTCTAAGCGCTATTGACCACCCATCCAATCGTAACTGTTTTTGCTTAATTAAATTTTTTTCTAAATTTAATTAATTAAAATCAAACTATTAAAGTTTTTTTTTGTTATTTATCGGCATCAATTACACGACGTTGTTGTGGAAATGTTTTCGATGTCGAAGGCCAATTGTTTTTGAGTTGATGTTGTTGTTGTTGTTGTGTGTATTGACAATCCCTCTTGACAGTCAAGTGGCCATCATCAGCATCAGGATAACAACAACAACAACCTCTTGAGAGAGAGGGAGGTGTTTATCTAACGATTAGTATTAATATCTCTCTCTCTCTCTCAATCTGACGCTTATTAATGATCCTGATGCTGTTGATGTTCAATTCATCTCCACTTGCCCCCCTCCCCGCCCTCTTCCTCTCTTTCTATCTATATATTGGCTTTTTTAACCAGACAAGATCCTCACCTGAGGCGACAACAAGATTTTCTCCTTAATTAATTAATACATCTTTATTTTGATTGAATTTGGTAATAGAAATTTTTTGATTTTTATAATCATGAATTAATTAAAAACGTTTTAAAATGAGATACCGAAAAAGATCTAAAATTAAAAAATTTGATAATAAATGATCTTGAATTCTGGTTTCCTGGATTACTCTATCTATATGTTAAGACGGTTGGTTTAACCTAAATGCTTTTAGATAATGTAACTCGTAGTCGCGATTTACCGCTTAATACTTAAAATATTTCCCGATGTTTATAAATTTTACATCTTGAATTTTAATATAGCGGTGCCCTATGGGCTTGGTCTAGTTGGTAGCGTGCCTACCTTCTATACCGAACGTCGCGGGTTCGGACCCGCGACCCTTGGTATAGAAGGCCAGTATGCTAACCCCTACACCCGAGGTCCACGTGATCAAAATAAATAAAAATTCTAATATATATCAAAAATGTTTTTATCAAATTAACAAATTTTCAAATCAAAATATAATTTGGATCATTTTAAGTAAATATACATCACAAACTTTTCTTATACCTCTGATAGCTAATTATATGTAAAAAACAAACCGAAAGTTAAGCATGTTCTTGTTTACTATAAAGATGATTTGCTTTTTGTCAGATAAGTTGACTAGATGTGGAACAACCAGCCCTTAGACATTTAGTTAAATTAATTAGTAGACAATATAATTAAAATAAATTTCTACCTGTGTAGACCGACTCACCTTTAGAACATGAAACGAAACATCTACTTCTCGCTGGTTAAGTCCCTATTAATGTTTAATTAATAAAAAAATATATTATTGAACTAGTTCGGTTGCTTACCTTCCAGAAATAAAAAACGAATAATACAGTAAATTTCCCTTATGGGGCATATCTTATTATTTGTTAGTTTTTCCACATGGAGAAGAGAAAAAGGATCCCACAAAAATCATAAGAACTCATCTACGGTGTGAGTAAGCATATAAACAAAAAAAGTTCTTTGAATTGATGATAGTATTAAGTATAAACAATAAATACCGCACCTCCAAACAAGAATGTAAACTGAAAGAACAAATAGGCAGACACTTATGACACACCCTATATTATTAGTATATAATTCTTATGTAAACAAGCGATAAAAGGAAGTTGAGTCTTTCTTTTGTTATTATTATTAATATATACTGTATATTTCCCAATCCGCTTTTTATACTCTAAATGGGATTATTTTCTATAATAAATAAAACCATCTCTCGTTCTCTTTTATCTTGGATTCTAAGTCTCTCTCATCCTGAACCACAAACTCTACGGTCGTAGAGAAAAAGAGTTAGAGCAGCTCACCTAAACTGGAATAATATATAGGGTCTACATTCGTCATCACACATAATTTATTATACTTTTACATGATATGAACAAATGTCAATATTGATAATTAAAAAAGGAACAGGGCTCGAATACCGGACAGTCCGATGAATTTATTTAAATCATTTGGAATCCAAATGGTATAAATAAATATTTATTATCTTAGATATTATGTTAAGAGTATATTGATATTTTTTGTAACTTATATTAATTAAAATTGCATTCTATTTTTTACTTTCTCTTACCTATATCATGCCATAGGTCCCGCAAAATGGTCTGTCTTTTGTATGTGTGTGTTCAATTTTAAGTATGAAAGAATTGACCTACGAAATTGAAATTTTATATTTAAGTTAGACACCACCCTGGGACCTGATACGAAGCTTTTGAACAAAATCGGCCAAAGAGTAATAGTACTTTACTGATGTTAGTTTTTCAGATTTTTTTTCGATTTTCTCAAAATTCCCTCCAACATTTTGATTAAAATTTATAAATCAATTATTTTTTAGATGCTCTTTAAAATGTATATTCTCATTTTGCTCTCAAAATTGTTTGAAGCACACTTTGCTCTAGTACTTCATAGGAAAGATAGGTGAAATGGTTTTTTACATATAAATTTTATTTTTCATCTTTATAAATTTTACATCTTGATATATCGACGGAAATTAAATATATCTCAACACAAAAAATCTGGTGTAACTAGCACAGAACAAAATATTTATTTATCTATGGAAGGAGAAAGTTGTGTGCTGTGCGACCAATCACACCAGATTTTTATTATTTATAGTGATACAAAACGCAATTTATAGCTGTCATGTTATATTAATAAGAGGGTAGAAAATGAGAGATGCAGCTAAGATTTTTTTCTTTATTTATTTAATTCACACGGTTGACGTTTCGGTTCCGTGATGGAAGATGGTTCAAACAGGGAACCGAAACGTCAGCCGTGTCAATTACATAAATAAAGAAAAAAATCTTAGCTGCATCTCTCATTTTCTACCCTCTTATTAAAGTGATAATAATTTCAATATTTATTTCGACCCCTTAAGTCTGCGCTCCAACATTGTTATTTTTTTTCTTCATATTTTTCGATGCTTTTTAACAGGATTTCTTCACAACATTTATTAATTATAACTTAAATAATTTTAAAATGAATTTTTTTTTAATTTTTTTTTAATTAGGCCGAATATATATCAAACGTTAAGCTAGTAAATAAAGCAAATTTTATTCAGCAAATTAACAATAAAATTTTTTCTCTATTTTATAATTTTTTTTTTTTTTATTTTTCGTTTTTTCTACTCTAAGACTGCAAGTGTCAATGAATGTATGCGTGATTTTCTGTGTATATGTGTGTTGGCACAATGGAATTTAATGTTAAATATTTGACCACAAAGAGTAGCATTGTGCTCAGCACAAATGCACCAAAATAAATCTCGAAAACCACCCTCTCTCTCTCTCTCTCACTCCGCCCTTGCAATATGTTCCTGTGTGGGTTGGCGCTTTTCAACGACACCCCAATCCCCACCCACACCCTTTATATATACATACGGACACATACAGAGAGAGACTCAATAGAGGGGCTGGAGTTTGAATCTGCGACTTTAAAATATTTCCTGTTGCCAAAAAGGAAGGGAAGGGAATAATGGTCTCCTGGAAAGAGAGAAAGAGGGTGCTTAAGAAAAAAATGCCCCCGATTTGAATTTTAATTAATGTATTTATCAGCAGACCAATGACAAATAAAAAAAAAAAAATCTAGGGGAGTTTGAGAACCCTTTGAATTCTTTATTCAAGTATCGGGTCATTGGGTACCCAACAAAGAAATCAATATTTCGACTGTACTTAGTATTTAATTAGTAAATAATTGTACGATTATAGATATTTATTTTCTAATATGATTTTATTTTTTTTCAGAGGGGAGGAAATGAAACATTCGTCTTAACGGAGGATATAGGCCCTTCAACAAATGTAAGCAACTATATTTCAATATTATTAAATGATATTTCAATTCTCAAGATAGAATTGTAGTCGCAGAGACCTGAAATGGGCAGGATTGCGATTTAAATCCAAATATCCGATCCGATCCAAGATTTTGAATCGAAATCCTTTTTTTTGGGAGGATCTTGGATCTGGATCGCGATCTAAATCAAAAGCGTGGTGGATTTAAGGAATTTGGATCGAAATCATTTTTCCTCTCTGTATTGTGTGTGTGTGTGGGAGTAATATAAAAATTTAATTTAAAACACCTATTTAAAAATTTCATTAGGGGAAAGGGAGCTCATAAGCTCTCGCCCGTTGTCAATAAAACTTCTATCTATCTATCTATCTATCTCTGGTAAAATCGGATCGTTAATCCTTTTCGAAGGATTGCAATCCTTTAATACTTTTAATACATCTTTTATCCAAAAGTGTGCAAATTTTGTCAAAAGAATTAGATTTTAATTTTGCAATTTTATATCGGATCGGGCTGTCCGTATCTTTGGATCGGATCTCTAATTCTGTTTAAAGTATTTTGCCCATCTGGCAGCCAATAATTTTTTTGTTAATATTGATAGTTCATTGGGCTGATGTTTCGGTCTCGATAAAGGCCATCCTCAGGGCCAATTAATGTCTAAATAAACATATCTATGTTTTTCTCAATACATTATTGGACCCTGAGGATGGCCTCTATCGAGACCGAAACGTCGACCTAATGAACTTTTATTTGTTTGGTTATTGTTCCAAATAAAACCTTCAATTCTTTAAGCGAGACAGGTTACAACCCCGGAGAAATATATATTTTTTAAAATACATATTATGGATTGTGTAATTGCAACATAACATTTGACTTGGACGAGAGAGGCTTCTCTAGTGTGTATAATAAATTCAAGTGGTTTTCTCTTGGCTTCAGCTTGTTTCCTGAGAACATAGAAAAAGGGGAAAGGATCGTTCGTTTCATTTAAATTTTTGCTATAAACAGTGAAAATTTTTAAAAATTATATTCGATATTTATTTATTTAAAAGAATGTTGACATTATAGAAATAAAACACAATTTTATTTCATTCTGCTCGTAGACGTTTCGGGTGCTAATCGCCCCCTTCCTCAGGACTGAGCAGGTATAAATTATAACAATAAGATGTCATTTGTTTGTTATAATTGACACCTGCTCAGTCCTGAAGAAGGGGGCGATTAGCACCCGAATCGTCGTGGAGCAGAATGAAATAAAAGTGTGTTTTATTTCTAATCCTGGCTGCCTACCCAGCTCCAATAATATTCACAATCTCCAGCCAAAGAAAATATATAAAAAAAAATTTTTGCTACCAGTACAAAACCACCCACCCCCTCCTAGAATGATAACTTTTCCTTATATTATAAGGGTTTTTGAAATTACTACATCTGGTTTTCCAATAGTAAAAAAAAAAATGAATTTTATAAAAAAGAGAAGAGAGGAAATGAAGTTGGACAGTCCCTCCCGGTACAATTGTACTCCCCACCCACAATAGCTGCTGTCACCTTCCGTCTTGAATAAAGACAGCCAGACAGCATGACTCAAAACTTCCCCTCTTGCCACTTGACACCCTCACTCAATTAAAAAACATGATTAGTGGGTCACCACCACGGGGGTTTTTACGTCATGCTATTAGGACCACTCCCTCCCCAGTTTATTTTTGAAAAAGGGAGAGGCTAGAAAAATTTCAGTCAAGAGCACATGTCTAAGACAGGATATGTATTATCGACTCCTCTTAAAAATCACATCAAGACCTCTTCATTTGAAATAGTTTTGAAATAAATCGAATTTTAATTAAACATGGGGAAATTCTGAAGAGAAATAAAACCCTATTTTTGGCAAATATTTCACTTATCCGCATTACGAGATTTGTCATATGTTCAGTATAAAATTTTTTTTCAGGGGCGCCGGAACGAATTTGAATCAGGCCCCCCGGCAAAAAATTTTTTTTAGAAAATTAAAATAATTTAATATGTTCAAATAATATAAAACAAATCTACTATAAAGCTTTGAAAATTTTTAATAAAGCCACAATTTTAATAAAATTAAATTAAAATTTGCCCTAGAGATTTTATCAAAAATTTTTTTTAGGCTATATAGTAGATTTGTTTTATACTATTTGGAAGGAAATAAATATTTTTAATTTTCTTATTTTAATTCATTATAATGATAATAATGTTTTTAAAAATTAGAAATACAATAGGGTCTATATAAAATATTTTGGAAAAAAAATGAATTTCTTCTCTTTTAGTTTTTACTTTCTCTTTTTAAAAAGTAAAAATGTATCATTTTTAAAAATAAATGAATTAAAAGAAGACATATTGCCCCCTCTGCCCACTCCTATAGGATGCACATTTTGGGGAATTTTGTTGACACGCTTCAGCCCTGATGATGGTCGTATATCTGACCGAAACGTCGGCTTGAAGTGATTATTAAACGAAATAAACCTAGCTGCAATCGCTCTTTTCTTTCCTCCTTACTACAAGATCTGCTCAGCTATCCACCTCACTCTAATATATAAATTTGTTTGTTTTTGGTCCCTGAAAGTTAGGCATCCCAAATGACCAATGATCAATTGCTCCAGATCTCCTATATAAGATGACTTAAATTCCTAAAGAGATTTAACAACTGATAATTCTTGGTTTAGTAGAGCTTTGGAGCATTTGAGTTGGCTAACTTCCAGCATCCCATTTTATTTTTGGGGATGCGCCCGATTTTATATAAATAAAATTTATTGTTTATATATATAAACTTATATGGATTTTCTTTTTACTTTCTCTTACCTCTACATATTTGTTAATATATAGAAAGAGAAATTATTGGATTCATGTCAAAAATTCGATGTCGAGATTTTGATGGATATACCCGTTTTGAGGTCCCCTGAGACAAAAAAAAGTTGTTTTCGCGACATGGTCTGTCTGTGTGTCTGTGAACAAAATATCTCAAGAACGGAAAGAGCCAGGAGGTTGAAATTTTATATTTAAGTTAGGCACCCCCATGGGACGTGACACGAAGCTTTTGAACAAAATCGACCAAAGAGTACTAGTACTTTACTGATGCACTTTTTCAGTTTTTTTCGAATTTCTCTAAATTCGAACTAACGATTTTTTTGTTTTTAAATTCAAAAATCAATTATTTTTTAGATTCTCTTTAAAATGTATATTCTCATTTTGTCATTGAAATCTTCTGAAGACCACTTTACCCTTGTACTTCATAGAAAAATAGGAAAAATGGTTGGCATGGTAACAAAATATAAATATTTTTCCATACTTATAAATTTTACATCTCTTGAATATCTAATATACCGTACTGCGGAAACAAAATATATGTCGACACGAAAAATCTGGTGTGAGAAGCAAAGAACACAACTTTTATTCCGATGGTAAAAAGTTGCGTTCTGTGCGACCAGTCACACCAGATTTTTTTCAAAGTGGTTCTCATTATAATTAAGAATCCATTATAGTTTGTCTCCCCTCAACTCTCAACTAAATATCGAATATCGTTCTTCTATTATTCCTTCAAAATAGAAGAGTTTATTGGAATTTTTATTTATAGATCTACTATTGTGAATAAATTTTTTTACCATAGGCGGTCTCATTGTTAAGTATTGATATTACTCATATAGTACTCATCTAGCCTCTAAAGCGAATTCTACCGTTATGTTGACGTTTATAAAAGCCAAGTGAAGTGGTTTTTTTTTCTATTTATTAATTTGGCTGGCCTAAAAAGACCAAGAGTGGCAAGGGGAAGGGAGGTGGGGGAACCAAACGAAAATCAAGTGGTGGGTGCAAAATACCCTTAAAAAAGAAATTGAAGGGAGAGGTCAATTTTTTTTAAGCTTCTCACGAGTATCAAAGCAAGTCAAGTACTATCGAAAAGAGTATGTGGAAATAATATCGCTCTCCCTTGCCAACACACTAATTATTCAGAATGAATAAGATTAAGATAAAAAGAAATTACGCATGAATGAATAAATAGAATAAATCAGAGCGACGGTTTATTTTTTAATTTTAATAAATAAATAAAAGCGTTTTTAGAAATATACACTCTACTTTGTTCATTTGAAGGACACTTTAAATTAAAAAAAAAAGAGAATTATTTTTAAATGTATCGCAGCTTGTTTAAATTGTTATATATAGATATATACAGGGTGAGTCAATATACTCAACATTCAATCTTAAATTAAAAAAAAAATCAATTAATAAAAAAAAGAAGTCAATTAACAAAAACACGCTATGTATTCAAAGAAGTTTTCACTTCAAAAATATGTAAATTAGCAAAAATTCATCTAAAAGAAAAATTATCTTTACAAGGATTTAAACTTTCGACCGTTGGCTCTCGTTGAAACATTTCGTAAATTAAAATTAAATGTACAAATTAAACATTAGGTTATTTGTTTCAAATTGATTAAAAATTGACACTTAATAATACGTATTTCAGGGGCGTATATAAAATTTTTTTCGGGGGGGGGGGGCTGATCTCAAAGATTTTTCTGCGAAAAATTTTATTTTTCGCGGAACCAAAGTTTTCCGCCCTGCAAAAAATTTTGATTTCGCCGGCAAAATTTTTTCCAGTCCATAAAAATATTTTACCTTTTGAAACGCAAAATTTTTGCCACCTGTGGGACCAAAATTTCGCCCCCATGTGCCGCCCGCGGAACATTTCCTCCTTTGCGATTCCAAAATTTTTTCCCGTCCGTAAAAATATTTTACCTTTTTTTTTTAGAGACGCAAAATTTTTGCCACCCGCGGAACCGAAATTTTTTCCCATGTACCGTCCGCGGAACATTCCCTCTTTTGCTGAACCAAAATTTTTCACAGTCCGTAAAAATATTTTACCTTTTTTTTAGAGACACAATAATTTTTCTGCCCGTGGAACATTCCCTCTTTCGCGGAACTAAAATTTTCGTGCTGCGGGGCCGAGCAAACATTTCGGGGGGGGGGGGCGAGACCCATTATTGTCTCTATATCTCTATATATGTATATGCATTTGGAAAATTTCGGGTACAAATATTAATATTGAATAGCTACCCTGGTAGGAATTGCCAATGCTGACAATTGGCCGAACCTTGGGCCAGTTGTCATTTGCCAAGCCTTGAGTAGTGACCATTGGCCCAAGTCTTGCCCGAGGCTTGGCCCAATGGTATTATACAATTAAACCGAGCCTTTGGAAGACGAATGAACCAAGCCTGGACCGAGGCTTGGCCCAATGGTATTATATTATTAAACCGAGCCTTGGGAAGACGAATGGACCAAGCCTGGACCAAGGCTTGGCCCAATGATATTAAATTATTAAACCGAGCCTTGGGTAGTGACCATTGGGCCAAGCCTGGTCCGAGGCTTGGCCCAATGATATTAAATTATTAAACCGAGCCTTGGGTAGCTGCCTTGGGCCAAGCCTGGTCCGAGGCTTGGCCCAATGATATTAAATTATTAAACCGAGCCTTGGGTAGTGACCATTGGGCCAAGCCTGCTCCGAGGCTTGGCCCAATGGTTTATTGACCCATCATATAATTAAAAAAAAAAAAAAAAATTAAATTAAATTAAGTACTATTAATTGAAAAAAACAGTAAAATATATTTTAAATCTGGTGATTGTTTGATAAAGTTTATTTAGCTAAAATAAAAGGCAAATCAAATAGCTTAAAAAAGAGTCATATCAATATAACAACTGTGTACGAGAGCGTAAAGGCATTGACAAATGACAAACAAAACCAAAAAGCCCGAGTTCAAATCTCTCGAAAAACAACTTTTTTTTCCCGAGGCTTGGATCGACCATCCATTGTTTTGTTTTCCAAGGCTTGGGCCAACCTTGGTTTTTTTGATTATCGAGGCTTGGGCCAACCTTGGTTTTTTTGATTCCCAAGGCTGGGTACATTGTTATCATTCCAAGGCTTGGACCAAGCCTCGCCCAATGGTTAGACAAGGCTTGCCCCAAGCCTCGCCCAATGCTCGGCACGATTGGTCCAAGCCTGGTCCGAGGCTTGGCCCAATTGTGTATTCCTACCAGGGGTATTTCTTTCAGTATTCAGGATATTTGCTATATTGAAATATCCAATACTTGAAAAAATGGTAAAATAATCCTTAACATTGATATAGGCCTAAGCATATTTATTAAATTCCAAGGCCCTATATTGATATACAAAAACAAAACTCGCTTTAAGGAAACTGTGTAATTTTTTTATTTAAGGATTCCTTAAAGAATGTATAAAATTTTGATGAAGTCAATCAAAAATGTTGTTTTGGTTGTATAATATAATTAAAATAAAAAAAGGGAAAAATTCCGAAACTAATTTGGACCTGTCATAAAAGCACTTAAAAAAATCTCCAGGTACCTCCGCCCCACCACAACCCTTCGTTTCTTTTATATATATCTATATATGCATGCTATCAAAACTTAATAATCTCCATTACACGTCTAATTAAAGCCATTAAACGGGTGCAACAGCAGCAGCAGCCGTGTTGTTGTTGTTGTTGTTCTCTCATAAACATTTATGGCACTTTTGGTGATTGTATCTGAGTGGCTCCACAAAAAAACTTCTCTCAACCATAAAACTGCATTCAAAATAAAAAAAAATGCTCAGAGTTGATATCAAACTAAAAAATCTCTTTTAATTGAATTTAGAAATGAATAGAAGTCAAAAGAGAGTGGTGGGGGGGTTAAATATAATATTATAGAAAAGATGAAAGGGGTGGGGATAGAAAAAGAAAAAGCTACCAGAAGTACTTGAAAATAATATTATTATTAATAGAGAAAGAGAATTTTTCTCCCACTTGGGATCATTTTCGAAAAAAAAATCCATTCAGATTTAATACAAAAATTTGATTAAAAAAAAAAAATCATAAAAGATTCTTTATCCTATCATTTTTTTTTTTTTTAACTTTTCTCGTACAATTAGTAAAAACAAATATTAATAGAAATTTCAAACATAAGTTGTTTTAGTTTTTTTATTTTTTTGAAATTCCTATCGGGATTCCCGTTTATTTGCCCGAGGTGCTTACGTGCTCGAAGACACAAACCTCAAACCCAACCGGCCTCTGGCCGTAGCCATCTACCGGCACCCCGTGAAGTTACATTAATTCCTATCTCTAACTCCTCCTCCTTCTTTCGTCTCTAGCTAGTGAACTATTCCTTAGTTCTGGTTCCACGCGTTTCCTTTTATCCAACCTCTTCTATCCTATGGAAGATGTCCTAGTTTGAGGAGGGACTCCCTCAGCACCGGCGTGTAGCCTACTCCTTTCGAAGAATGCATCACTGATAGGGAAACCTTCTTTACGTCCCTTCCACAGGACGGGATGGCAACTCCCTCTCCTCGTAGAGTTGCAATTCAAATTCTTTTACTAAAGTTATTTAATTGATTATAAATTGCTCTTATTCAGTGGTTCCCAACCTTTTGTAGCCTATCGCCCCCTTTCTGGAGGTTGACTAATACCTATCGCCCCCATTTCATTTATCTCTACCCAAATCTTTTAAAAATCTAATATAATAATTTTATTTTTATGAAGAAAATAACAAAAATGAATCTTTTTTCAGCGGTCAATCTTAATTTAATTAAAACAAAAGTGACGTTTCGATTGGAATTATCTTCAGACTTTTTTATTTCTATGACAATTCTTTGTCCTCTTTTATACTGACCATCTTCTAAATAGAAGATTTATCTATGATTTTTTTTTTTTTTTAATTTTAGTAAACTCTAATAATTTTTTCTCCTATGAATACTCATCACCCCCCCCCCACTTATTTATTGCCCCCCTGTAAACCCGAATCGCCCACTTGGGGGCGATCGCCCCCAGGTTGGGAATCACTGCTCTTAAATATTATTTTAAATGAATTTTTTACGACTTGGACATTGCGTTTCGAATTCATTTTTGATGAAATACACTAAAATACACGATAATTTTTACTGTATTTATCTTCAGATGATTTTGCACTTTGGCTCAAAAATGACAGAGATAAGCCTCGATAGATTCGGCTACTTTTCATTAGGAAAAAATAGACTTAAGCGTTTCAGTAAGAATTCAGTATATGTTAGAGATGCCGAAAAAGACCTTAAATAAAAAATAAAAAAAACTACCCTAATCTAATATTAAAATTTAACTTAAATAAATTAAATTTTAAGTTCATTTTTTGAGTATCACTTGTTCGATATACTAATCTCTTTTTATTTAGTATCTTTAGGTATTTAATATATATAATTTCCTTACTAAAAGTGAATTAAGTAAAAAAAAAAAAATTTCATCCCCCATTCTTCCAAAATTAACAATTTTCCCTTTTATTATTGTTGTTATTAGATTGTGTCAATTTCAAGTAAATAGTAGTGAAATTAGAAACTAATAAATAAATGGGCTTTGTTTCTCGATCTCTCTCTCTCACTCTTTTGTTTTGGATTTTCATTTAGAGCTCGTTAATAAATAGCGAGCAACAAAACCGCGCCAGCGGGATCTCAGCCTTCATCTATCTCCCTATAAACAGACGTTTTGTCTGCATAGATAATAAATATAATAAAGCACCCAACTGCTTATTATATTAACAATATATAACTCACATCCCTATTCTCTATAATTATTTATAATAATAATAATTAATATTATTATTCGTTTAAGTAAAATTGTTTAAAAAAAAAGTATTTAATACCAATTGACTCAGCTATGGAACGGCAAATACCTTTTCTCATCTCTCAAAAGAAATTTTATAGAATCAAATTTAAAAATTTTTTTTATTTCCCTTTTCGGTAGTTAGCCATTGGGGTATATTTAAATTTGTTAAAAATAAATTATTAACTATTTTTGAAATAACTAACTCATCTAATATTAAAATTTAAATAGTTTTTAAAGATAAATTTCTGTGTAGAACCCAGCAAATTTTTTAGACACAATTACGCGGTTTTTACTCTCAGTTGATTTCTTAACATTATTTATAAATATCATACAAACAAAACAAATGAAAACTCGCAGCTAGACCTATTATTTTAATATCGAAAAAGTGTAGATTTTACAAAAAAACCTCCGTTTGTAGACTATATATTAGGGTGGATCGAAAGAAGTCAAGTTTTGAATTCAGAGTTGCCATAGTGCGGAAAAGTTGCGATTGGTAAATACAAGAAAAACAAAAAAATTAATTTTTGAAATCGGATTTGATCTTCCGATCGCGCAATCGGCCGAAAGTTTTATAAAATTGGTGAAAATCTTAATTTTTTTAAATTTTTTGTCTTTGTATTTTTAGTTCCTAAAGCAAAATTTTTTTACATCAATCATTGTAAAACCGTAAAAAAATTTGTTTGTCCCTAGGAGTATATTTTCCGATCGCGCAAGTCCATAGAAGTTTAACGAAATTTCGTCATTTTTGGACACATTTATTATGTTTGGAAAATAATGCTTGTGAGGCCAAAAAGTTGTTGATTTTGAGTTGCATGCCAATTGTGCACCGCTCTTCGCTTGTTTAGATAATAATAGGCCTAATATAAAATTAAAAAAAAATTTTGAAAAAATTAAGATTTTCACTAATTTTATGAAAATATTGCGAGATTTGAAGATGAAGTACGGTTTCAAAATTTTTTTTTGTTTCTCTTGTATTTACCAATTGCAACTTTTCCCCACTATAGCTACTCGGAATTCAATACTTGATTTTTTACGATCCACCCTTACCATATATTATATGTAATTTTAACAGTTTTGAACAGGCCCGTACCCAGGATTTTTTTCGGTGGAGAGGGGGGGAGAGGAGCTAAAAATTTTGGAAAATAGGGCGGAATTTATATAAAAAAATTAGTTTTTCGGGAATGATTTTCTTTTTGAACTAATTATTCATCAAAGAATTTCTATATTTTATTTAAAGATTATTATTCTTCTATAAATAAAACAAAATGGCTGGAGCTTTTGTATTTTCTCTCTAACGAATTTCCCATGTAGTGTGCGCTCAAGCTGACTTGATCGAACCCCAGAGTTAGCTTCACAATACTAATAATAATAATAATATATATTTGGAATTTACTCGCATCCCACACCATCCCTATCTTGTGTGTTTTGTCATCAGCATCATCATCGTCATCATCATGATCATCATCGTCGTTAGCGCATTGCTTATATGACTGTGGGGCTGTATGTAGCGGGTGTATCAAGTGAATATAATAATAATAATAATAACAAGAGAGGCAACCATCCAACGAACCAACCCCTTGGTTGAGGGGGTGGCATTTGACAAATGAAACCAGCAAACGAGACGCGATCGTTAGTTGCCTCAAAAAGTCACAATTATTATTAACAACAACACAACAACAACTAGGAGAGAAAATCAGAAGCAAGCAACTCATCTCGTTAGTTGGCTTATTTCACTTAAAAATCAATAAATAAATAAAAAATATATGGTATAGCAGATTGTATATAACTGATTCGAAATGGACATAATTATTATTCCAATGGACAATAATAATTAATTGGTGACTTGTGGCCTAGAGGTTAGAGATGTTGACAAATGTCAATATTGATAATCTAAAAGTCAAAGGGAGTGGGTTCGAACTCCAGGCAGCCCGATGAATTTATTTAAATCATTTAGATATCAAATGGTATAAACCTGAACCACAATATATATCATTAATCAATATTAAGTATTTTCAAGTCTAAGATACCGAAAAGACTAAAAAAAATAAATAAGAATGAAATCGGTTACTCTGGATGATCATTGTTTCTGTCTCATCTAAGTAACGGGCCTATATCCACGGATCATTTAATCAGGTTGATCTGCATAAGAAGAGAAATAATTTAGACTGCCTATCTTCCAGTAAACATATGAAAACTAAAACCCTAATGTTTTTCTTCCAATGGTGTGAAAACTCAAAGGTTTTTCTTCCAATGGTATGAAAACAAAGGTTTTTCTTTTAATGGTGTGAAAACTCAAAGGTTTTTTCTTCCAATGGTATGAAAACTTAAAGGTTTTTTCTTCCAATGGTATGAAAACTTTAGGGTTTTTTCTTCCAATGGTATGAAAACTTAAAGGTTTTTTCTTCCAATGGTATGATAACTCAAAGATTTTTTCTTCCAATGGATTGATAACTCAAAGATTTTTTCTTCCATTGAGAGTCTATCAGACCGATTCCTTAACTCTTTCTTCTCTCTTCACTCAATAGTGTCAGACCTGACAAGTTGTGGTTACTCTATGGCTTTCATGGGAATAATACTGAGGTGGACTCCCGTTTCCTTCCTCAGGAGGAACCATTTCAAATAGAGTTGAATAATTTTTTGCCCTGAGTTAGATTTGAACTCGAGTTGTTTGTTGAAAACTCAGGGTTATAAGCTTACTGCTTTATCCCCTAGGCTAATCGCCTCCTGTATTCTTTAATCCTATACCAATGTTGTCTAGCATGGGTGGGAGATCAATTGCTAAAAGTGGAATTCGAAAAATGGACTTGTCCTAGTGACTTCTTCCTAAAACCTATCATTCCTATAGTGGACATTTAAATATTAAAAATTATGTATATGTTGGGGGAGGATATGAATTTTAGAAAGTCTTAGATGGGCCATAGCATTAAAAAGGTTAGGAAGCAAGTGTACTTTATAAATAAAATTTCTTACATTCTTGATCTCAGTCTGTAAGGTTTATCGATAAGAAACCTCTGCTCTCTATGTTAATATTACAGTATTTAGCTAATTCAATTAAAATAATAATAATTTTAACAAAAGATAAATTATTGAGATATTTATAATATAATATTTGGACTGAGTGAGTTTTCTATTATTATTATTCCTTTTTCCTTCTCTCTGTCTGCTGCTTTGATGGCCATGAATACACAACATCAACAACAACAACATCAACGATCAATAAACTCGTTTTATATAACTTCAAGTGCATTACTTGACTGACTGATCTCCCCCCCCCTCTCGATTCCTCTCTTTCTCTCTCTCTCTTTTCCTAGAAATCTCTTTCGAATACCGTATGTATATATATTTAGATTCAATATAAAAAAGATTAAAATTCTTGGAATTATTTTAATTTATACCTTGGGAACAATAACACCTGATTTATATTGGAATTTATTTATTTTATTTAAAATCCCATTTTGCCACTCCCATTTCTAAAAAAAAACTTCTTAGTCGTTAATCCAATTTTTAAAATTTAAAAAACTTATACAAAACAGTCTTTAATTTGAATTTGATCTGTAATTTTCACAATATTGATACATTTTAAAGAACATCTAAAAAATGAATTTTAAACAAAATCGTTGGAGGGAATTTTGAGGAAATCGAAAAAACTGAAAAAGTACACAGTAAAGTACTAGTACTCTTTGGCCGATTTTGTTTAAAAGCCTAATTTCATGCTCCAGGGGAAATATAAAATTTCAACCTCGTAGCTCATTTCCTTCATGGTGAAAAATGTCCACATACCCCCCACACACACACACACATACACATAGACCAATTTGCGGGACCCACTTTTTTGGAGTCAGGGGACTTCAAAATATGTATATCTATCAAAATCTCGACATCGAATTTTCGACATGATCGCAATACTTTCTCTCTCTATATATTTCATATAAGAGAAAGTAAAAATATCTTGAAGATTCATAGAAAAAACCATCTAATATTGAAGAATATGAATTTCGATGTGAGTTTCGCAACTGTAACCTATTAAATTTCTTACCTTTCCCCCTCAGTGATCAAGAACTGTGACAAACAAATCCATATAACCCAAAAGTGGAGAATTTGATTTTTGCTCGAAAAATCAAATTTTATATCAAGACTTGCTATTTCCTCAAGAATGGACACGACCAACATATTTTTTTTTTCTTCTCACCGTTTGGTTCAAATATTATCTCTTGGTTTGGACCCAGACAGCAGCAGATGCTAAGTGTTTACTAATAACAAGACAGACACACACACACACACACACACACACACACACACACACACACACACACACACACCACACGGACAAAACACATTAATACTTGGGAACTCGAATAAACATCAACACAAAGAGTATTCCCTCTTCTATTGATAGTCAAGTCGTGTATTAATATATCATCTTTAGAAAAATGTTTCATTTTAAAAATAATCACTTTTATTTAAAACCCTAGCGGTTGTAGTTTGTACCATACAGGGCAGTTCCTGGTCATGATGTCATCCTACGACCATCAGTAACAACTATCAGGCAAAGGTAGAGTTTTAAAATGTTTAGCACCTCTATTAATGACTAAAATTGTCTAAAAATAAATTTATTTATTGGTTGCGGTATATTAATAGATCGTTTTGATTGACAAGTTACTTGTACATAAAATACTCCCTCTCATTCTCTTGGATGAGCTAAGTGTTTAGTACAAAAGACAAAATCAATAGAATTATCCTATTTAAATGTTATTTCAATTCCACTCTCCATTTGACTTGGCAATTTTCAGCTATTATGCAACATATGATGCCATCTAATGAATACTTTCCCCTCATTAAAGGGCGGAATATTGCAAGGCCCATTTGGCATATAATACAAAAGACAGAAAGAGCAAATAAATCAACTTTGAAATAATTATAATGTAAGCATATACATAAATAAAAATCTGGTGTGACTGGCGCACAGCACACAACTTTCTCTTACCTTCGGTAATCGAAAGTTGTGTACTGTGCTTGTCACACCAGATTTTTTGTGTCGACATGTATTTAGTTCCCGACAGTACGGAACATTGGAATTCAGATGTAAAATTTATAACTATGGGAAAATATTTATATTTTGTTACCATGGCAACCATTTCTCCTATCTTCCCTATGAAATACAAGAGTAAAGTGGTCTTCAGAAGATTTCAATTGCAAAATGAAAATATACATTTTAAAGAGCATCTAAAAAATAATTGATTTTTGAATTTTAAAAAAATCGTTGGAGCAAATTTTGAGAAAATCGAAAAAAAACTGAAAAAGCACATCAGTAAAGTACTAGTAATCTTTGGCCGATTTTGATTAAAAGCTTATTTTTCCGGTCCCGGGGGAACATATATATAAAATTTCAGCCTCATAGCTCAATTCCTTCATGCTTAAAATTGAACACAGACACACCCACCCACCCACCCACCCACCCACCCACACACCCACACACACACACAGACAGACCATGTCACGAAAACCACTTTTGGATTCAGGGGACCTCAAAACGTAAAGATCCATCAAAATCTCGACATCGAATTTTTGACATGAACCAATACTTTCTCTCTATATATATTACATATATACATAGGTAAGAGAGAAAAAAAGATATCAAACAATAAAGTTTGGGATATTCCCAAATAAGCTTAGTTTTTTAATCTGTTGCAATCATACCTACTCAAAAAGTTACTAAATTTTGAAAAAATATTCTAGGGAGATGTCCTATGTGTAGAGAGAGAATTTACAGGTGATCTCTGACCTCTAGGTGGGGTGAGGAAGCAATGGTCCATCGGCAGGTGGGATGCTATTTGCTTCTGGCTAATGCCAGGCAGCTACTGCTGCTTAGCAGCCAGCTGCAAACCAGAGCTAATATTTGTCGAGGTCCTCGTCTATATACTCGTCTATTATACTCTTCATAATACTGAGCAAAGAAATATTAGATGGATGGACACTGTGTAAAAAATAAAGATTTTCTCACTTGGATATTTGTTTGTGTCTCCAGCTTGAAAAAAAAAAAAAAAAAAAAAAAAATTGAAAAAACAACTCCATTAAATTTTTAAATTTACATAATTTAGATCTAGAATGAATGTGTAAATGTAATATTAAACAAAATTATCAACCTACATATAGTAGTAGGTGGAATAGTCAAATGGTAATATCGGAATGTTTACAATTTTAAACGTTTTTTCTTGATATAGTCCAATTTCTTATATATTGAATACGTGATTGATTAATTAATAAATAAAAAACAATTTCAAAATTGATGAAAATCAATCGAGCGAAAGAATTTTTTGAAACTAACTAGGGGCCACCAGAAAACTTCATTGTTAAAATGCCAAGGAAATTACTACTACTACTACTAACTTCATTGTTAATGATTTATTTTTACCCAAAATTTAATTTTTAAAGTAATTAATAGTTATTTTTAGCCAAATACTTTTAATAAGCAACCACTTTTTTTCTACTTTTTTAATAAATTTTATTATTATTATTTAAATAAAATTCTGTTTTGACAAATTTTTATTAACAATAACTTTTATTAATTATTCGTGGCTAATTTCGCGCGGGTTTGTTAGGAAATGACAAGTGAATAAGATGATGAATTAAGGTTATATAAAATCTCCTCTCAAAATCAACATTTTTACTCATGTGTTTTTATTAACATTGTAAGTTTATTATTACTTTTATATGATAAATTAATAATTTATTTGGAATTAATTTCTTGTTATATAAAAATTATAAAAATAGACAATAACATATCATTTTTCTTGTTTAAGTGTGTGTTTAATTATAATGGTGATAGTAATAAGAACTATGGTATAAAAAAAGTAAAAAAAAAAAACATAGCTGCATTTCTCTTTGTTACTTATTACCATTATAATAATATATCAAAGGATAAACATGTCAAGTTAAATTAATTAATTTTTTTTTATTTTCAGTAAAGTGTGATTTCTGCAATATTGGTCGGAAGTCAATCTGGTTGGCTGCTTGCTTCAGTTCAACTTTTTACGGCACAAAGACTATCTTCAGGGTCCTCAGAGTGAGTCTCTTATTGCCTTCTTTTTCTATTAATCTTTAACTAAATAATTTAATTGATTTATATAATAATATAAATACATAACTAGTCTAAATAGCTTGAGATACAGAAAAGACAAAAAACAAACAATATTTTGATAATGAAAGTTGAGATGAAAATTGACAGAAATAAAATCATTGGGTGGAGAATGCAAGCGTGGGCGATTAAGAGGAACCTGATTACTATAGGCATCGAATATATTTTATATAGGCCTACTATATAAAAAAGAAGTCAGATAAAGTATGTGTGTTATAAATTTTACTTTTTATAAACGACTCTATTATTTAAAGGTGTGGAAAAAATAGGATTGTGTTTGTGTGCACATTTAAAAAAAGAAAAATTCCTAAGAGGAATGGTTATGAAATTTTATAATTAATTGATGAATTTTTTAAATTAATTCTAATTACTTTCTTTTACCTCTAAATATGTTACTGCTGGGAGTAATAAATATATAGAGAAAGTCTGTCTCTGTATTACCGAAGGTAATAGAAAGTTGTATCCTGTGCCACCAGTCACACCAGATTTTTAAATAATCGTTTAAGCCGAAAGATTAAAAAAATTAAAAAATATTTTGCTGTTTACTTTTGAGTAGTGCCACTTTTGTCGCCAGAGCAATAAATATATCGAAAGTAAATAGAGAGACTAGTATTTCATCAATAAAAGTCTTTTATGCTTTGTTAAATAATCTTTTTTAAAAATTTCGAATAAACAAAAAAAAAGCATTTCAATTAGCCTTCTCTACTCTTGTCAAACAAGGAATAATAATGATATATTTATATACAGATATAATCGCTTTAGGATTTTTCAACTCTCTCTATCTCTCTTTTTCACTCTTTTGAGTAGGAATTCATTCGATTTCCAAACAAACAAACAGAAAATATTTTTAACAATCTCCATGATGAAAAAGACAAATATCATAAAGTGTGTGTGACGTTAGATTAGAATAAAATGTCTCCAAGGGATGGAAAATGTAAACCTGGAGCCATTAGAGAGTCAACGGAGAGAGAGGAGTTGAAAATGAAAAAAGCAAGCAAAAGAAAAGAAGAAAAAAAGTGGGGGAGGGGGGGGGGTGGAGAAAGAGAAAAAAAGCAGCATTTAGGAGTATGTTTAATTAGGACGAAGGGGCTGAAAGTATTCAACAGAAATTTCTTCTTATGACGTCACCACATCTCGACTTGACATTCGAGTGGAAAATATCACTAATTGATTATTTTTTATTATTATATCCAACCCTTCATAAGAGCGCCCTATTCAGTTACAATTAAATTTAACTGAAAAGAAGTCAGGGTTGGGGAGTGAGTCTAAGTTTTTTTTTTTTTTTTTCAAAATTCATCCAAGCGTGTTTGCTTTGTCTAAGGCACTTATATTTATTCTTGGAATTAAATAACATACCCTCACATTTACTTATACTTACAATACAAACTAATATAGACAAACAAAAGACTAGTAGCTGTACGGAGGGTGTTTTCTCCCCAAGGTCACTTACCTTTTCTTTCTTTTTTATTATTTTGTTTTTAACTATTGAGCATACATTCTAAGAAAAGAGGGATCTATAACCTCCCTCTTTGTGTAAACAATGGTATTACCCTAAAAGGTGGGAGAGGGTAAAATAAGAAATTGTATAAATTCCTTACAATATTAAAAAAAAAAAATTACTCTACCTTAAATAAATTGTTTAATGATTTTAATTTTTAAACAGGACAAGTTAAATTTAATTTTAAATTAATTGAAAAATTCAGGTTGTTACAACTCTTGATGAAGGTGAGTAAGAATATACCTATATATAAGATTTATTTTAATTTATTAATTTTTATTTTCAGAGTTTTGACCAACCAATGTACAGTGAGGGAGAATATTAAGTCCCACCCTTGGGTTTTCTACTTGGGATTATTTCATTGTTTAAAAAAAAAATATTAGGCTATATATTTTTTAATGGAAACTTTCATGGTTCAATCCTAGGAAATTTCCAATAAAGATTTTAATTTTCTTTTTTAAAAACAATGAAATAATCACAAGTAGAAAACACATAGGTGGGACTTAATATCGTCACTCACTGTACATGAAGGTTTCAATCCTCAAAGGATCATCATCAGGGCCCGAAATGCGAAAAAATTACAAAAATTTTTATAATATTTTTTTCACATTTCAAGTTCTGATGAGGATGATCCTTTATTGAAACCTACAGTGAGCGCCAAAGTTAAGTCCCACCCATGCGTTTTCTACGTGTAATTATTTCATTGTTTTTATAAAAGAAAATAAAAATCTTTATTGGAAATTTTCTAGGTTTGAACCATGAAAGTTTCTTTTAAAAAATATATATTATTTTAAAAACAATGAAATAATCCCAAGTAGAAAACGCATGGGTGGGACTTAGTATTGTCCCTCACTGTACATTGGTTGGTCAAAATCTGAAAATAAAAATTAATAAATTAAAAATAATTTTTAAAATTATATGTACATGTACAGTACTGCAGTATATTTTCACACTCACCTTCTTCTAGAGTTGCTGTGATATCCTGAATGCTTTAATCTATTAAAAATTATTAGGGGTGTTCCATTATGGAAAAAAATAACCGATTAGATTATCGATTATGAAAAATAATCGATTATACCTTTTTTTCTCTAACAAAAACTTTTTCGGAAAATTTTTTTTCCCTCCCGTGAAAATTATTTTACCTTTTTTTTTTTTAGAGAAGCGAAATTTTTGTGCGGAAAATTTCTCCCCCTCCCTGGAAAATCATTTTACCATTTTACCAAAACGATATTTTTTCTGCCACTTTTTTGAAAAACGCGCTGCGAAAAATTTACTTTTATCGAGAGCCACAAATAATCCTTCAAAGAGCTGGATGCAGGTGGCTCCTGAGCCCCAGTTATATACATTAAAATTTATTCTTTGGGGAGGGGGAATTTTATTCTCGGATCATCGGAACCCCTTCTCCAAAAAAAATTTTTCCTATTTCCTCTTACATATATTTTTGATAATTCTGCATCTAGTGTTCTAGAGCGATACGCCCTCTCATTTCACTATCTATGGAAAATTATCTTATTAATTTTTGAAGTTAATGAAATTATATAATTTATTTATTTTGCATTTAACATCGAGCGTTGAATAAAAGAGTGTTAATAATAAATTTAAATTAACAATTATTCTCGTGAATTCCAACCAACAGGATGTACCATTAGTGATTTGTAAATAAAGACTTGACGATTGATTTGTTATAAAGAGATTTTTGTTAAAAAGAAAGGGAGACAAAAACTATTTTCTCTACGTGCTTGTTTTCTTTAAAGAACTCTGTTTTCTCTTTTTTTTTGAAACAAAGAAATAACAACTGTCGGTGTCCTTTCCCAGAAAATCCAGAAAATTTCCAAGAAAGGGAAAAGAGTTTTCTTATTGTTGTTATTGTCTCACCATTTTGACCATAGTGTGGTCATGTAAGGACAAAAGAAAGAACGTAAACGTAAAACAATAAATTAAAGAAATGTCAAACTTTAAAAAGGGATCACTTATTGGAGAAAGGACTTTGAGAAAAAGGAACAAGCAAGGTCTATTAGTGCAAGTCAAAAGAGTAAGATAAGACAAACAAGTGTTGAAAGGAGATTTGAGATACAATTAATAAATTATTTTTGTCGTAATAAAATACTTGTGATAGTTGAGAGGAGAGTTGATTTTATATTGGTCCATATCACGCTAACCCAGTGGGGACTCAACCCATTTGGAAAATCAGAACATAGTTTGTTTTTTTTAACACTCACACTTTTTTCCCATTCACACTCACATTCTCACCCAAATCCACACAGTCTTTTCAGCAACTTAGGTCGTAATGTTTCTAGTAAATAGTACGTTAGTACAAGTTTTTTTGTTTTTGAGGAGGCTTCCGTCAGATATTTATTTTAAATCTTGGACAGCGAGGCACTGATTGAAAAGCAAAGTCAAATTTCTTGTCAAGAAAATTGATCTTTTGGTTGCACTGAATTAATATAAATGTAACAAGTTTTATAATCATATGAGGAGGGGGTTAGTGATTTTAAATTATTAAAAAGATCTTTATATTATATAATTCGCTAATGTCCATCTGTCTGTTCGTCTGTCACGCTCTATTTGGGCAACTTCCAGGTGGAATTTTGAAACGAAATTTTTTTATGCTAAAAGAGGACCTTCTAGAGATTACAGGAAAATTATTTTCATCCCGAAATTCCTATAACTTTTTGAGTTATTAATTCTTAAAGTTACGATTTCTCCCATAGTAAATGTATAGAGAAATATTTATGTATTCTTTGCATTTATATTTTCTATGAATGTAAACAAATCCTGAACCAGGCACTGGATTGTAATATAGTAATGATAATTTTTTCACAGCCCGCGGGCTTGGCCTAGGGGTTAGCGTGCTAACCTTCTATACCGAGTGGCGCGGGTTCGGATCCCAGACAGTCCGATGATTTTATTTAAGAATGGGAAAAAAGTGTGAATGTTTAAAAAAAAAAAAAATTCATAAATAAGAAAAGGCGAGCACCCGCCGCCGGGTGGCCCGAGCCAGCTGAGGGGGGCCAGGGGGGCGAAGCCGCGGGTAGTTTTTAAATAAATACAGTATTCAAATTAATTTTAAAAATCTTTAAAATTAATCTACTTTAAATACTCGAGTGAAAGGCAGCAGATGTTTGTATTATTATTATTGTATGTAAATCGAGAGATTTGATGACGTTTATGTTCTTATATACTACTAATAATAATAATGGATCACTTTTTTGGGTGACTTGGAAAAAGTAAAGAATACACAAACGCTCATTATCTTTTATTAACTCATAAAGAAAAGGATATTTGCGAAAAGGTAAAGAAAAGAAGAAATACAATATTTATAGAAATCATTCTCGTTAATGGAATGAACCAAGTAATTCAATTATTGTCAAAAAATAAATAAATAAGGAAGAGAGTGTATTTGAGAAGAAAGAAAAAAAATCATTACTTTATGATAATATAACTGTATAAAGAGAAACATTTTTATATTTTTGAATTTTTTTTTATTCTTTTGTGGTATACTTTATATGAGGAGGCGGATAACCGAGAAGATTAAATAATAATGTATCTTACTAAAATCGAGTTGAAGAAAAACTTAGTTCAAATCCACAATCGGGCAAAATTTAACCGATAATAGAATATAAACAAACACTAGTCAGCTATCGGAGAACATAATATAAAAAAAGTAAAAATACCTTAACTCTGAGGGGTCGAAAATTGGAGTCAATTTCTTAATAAGAATCTCATAGCCATCATTGTCTTCTTTTCCTTGTATAAGATAAAAATTTTAAGAGCACAATTCTTTTTGTAAAAAAGTAATAAAATAGAATAGATTCATCAGCATAAGCTTGTCGCTAAAATTAACTATCAAAAAAATAGGTAAAATTAAATTAAATTAAAATTTATCTTATTGGTAAAGTATTAGTACTCTTTGGCCGATTTTATTTAAAATCTCCGAAACACCTCTGAAATGGGTGCTTAGCTTAAATATAAAATGTAGGTATCGAGGGATTGTTCGTTTTTGAGATTTTTCCTTAACCTACATTTTTGAAATTTCACTTGAAATTCATTAAATTTATTGTGGAAAAGACTAAATTCAAGCTTTAATTGCAATTTTAAGAAATGCAATAAAATAGGTATTTAAAAGCAATAAAATCTCTATCTTAGAAATTTAGATAAATATTATTAGATTTTTAGAATTGATCTTCATGGAATTTAGGATTTTTTCACAATAAATTTAATGAATTTCAAGTGAAATATCAAAAAATGTAGTATAAGGGAATTACTCAGAAACTAAAAAACTCTCGATACTCAAATTTTATACTTAACCTAAGTATCCATGTCACACTCGTCTCGCGGCTTTTCAATAAAATCGGCCAAAGTATACTAGCAGTTGACTCATGTACTTTTCTAGTTTTTCTGAAAATTAACTCTAATAGTTGCGTTCATACTACTCAGTATTACTGGGCGACGAATTATGTATGTATTAAGTATTTATACCAATAAATATATTGAAACATATCCTCAAGTATTTTTGATCAATTTAAATAATTTTACTTATATTGTTTCAACTAGAGATACGGTCACTGTAGCCAAAAAATTACATCTCTAATCGCCTTCGAAACTACTTTTTCTCTCTTCTGTGGGGTTTTGAACCCCAAACACCCTCCCCTGCTCTCAACACTACCAGTAAAATTCAGGGTTCATTTCGTATAACTGAAAATTCAATAGTTCTAGATTTTTAAATGAAATTTTTAATGATTTCCTTTCTTCCAATTTATTATTTTTTTTAATAGATAGAAAATTCAAAATAAATCTCGTTTATCATCTTTTCTCTTTCCTCTTTTTTTTTAATATACAAAAGCTAGGTTATTCTTCTCCAATCCAGTGGACCGTGATTGTTCCAATATATGTAT
>JAKCPI010026718.1:0-31496 GCA_023213315.1 Euborellia annulipes | reverse complement strand
TTTCGCCAGCTCTGAAACGTCAGCTGTGTGAATTAAATAAATAAAAAAGAAAATATTCTGCTGCATCTCTCATTTCTTCACCCCCTTATGATTATTTTAGAATTTTTTTTCAACATTTTTGATGATGTATATTTTGAGAAAAATTAAATTTTTGTTTTTTGAAATAAAAAAAAAAATTGTTACAACTCCTGTTGTGTTGTATACCATTAGAAAGGGCATCTAAAAAGGTCTAAAATGAAACCTTTATCATCTTCTTATCACTCAATTATAAGAGATTTTATAGCAATTTAAATGGCCGATTTTTGTTAATTTTATAATACTAGCCGCGCTGCCCGGACCCCCTCAACTGGTTGAGCCTGCAGCGGACCCTCGCCTTTTCTTAATTATGAAAAAAACATTATCATTACTATTCCAATCCAGTACCTGCTTGAGGATTTGTTTACATTCATAAATATTTCTCTATATATTTCCTATGGGAGAAATTGTTACTTTAAGAATTAATAACTCAAAAAGTTATAGGAATTTCGGGATGAAAATAATTTTCCTGTAATCCCGAGAAGGTCCTCTTTATGCATATAAAATTTCATTTAAAAATTCCAACTGGAAGTTGCCTAAATAGGCGTGACAGACGGACATTAACGAATTTAATATATATAGATTCTTAAACGAGTTGAGATATTAAGTTAAAATTGGGGCTCTTTCTTAGACTCTATTAACTGTAGCTATGATTCAAATTTCATAGAAATCTGAGATGGTGAGGTTGGATAATATTTTAATTTCTTCTGTTTACAGTGTCCACTGCGAAGGAAGAAGACCACACCTATATGGCCATAATTATTGGAATTTTAACAGCTGTGATCCTTTTACTCGGTGTTAGTATTTATGTAATAGTCTCGCGACATCGTCAACGAAAATGTTTCGCCAGTCCTCTGGCTTCGAAATCAGGACTGCCAAATGGCGGTGGTGGTGGTGGGCATAGTAGTACCGGCACCGCCGAAAAAGGGGCACCGGCAATAGCGCCACGATGGGCTCTTATGGGATCAAAGATGTCGATGATAATTACAATCAACCACCAACACAAAGGGGGACAATGGCCTCAACGACCACGATGACCACACTGCCACATCATTCGGCGGCTGATAAAATGGCAGCTACTATGCTACTTATCGATCGGAATAGCCTCGATGTCAAATTGGAAGACTATCAAGAACCATATCAAGCCTTCAAATGTGCGCCCTATTATAGTTATAGCACAGTAGTTATGGAGATGCGAGATATTCTCACCAAATGCTCGGCTACGCAGTCTGGTGAGTAAAAAAAATAATTTATTCTATTACGATAATATATACCCAATTTGCGAGATAAGTTCGTGTTTGATTGGGCGAAAATTGCGCCTCCTGGAGTCAAACCAGGACCTCCACGCTGTCCGCCCGCCGCGGGCGTAATTTTTGCCCAATCAAACACGAACTTATCTCGCAAATTTATTATCATATAAATATGTTTGTTTAGTCTCACTGGAAGCTGGAATGAGCAAGTTACTCAGTTTTGAATAAGATATCAAGATACCAATTTTTTGTAACGAAATATAGGAGATACCAGTTACCTACGGGTTTGTGTAACGAGATACCAATTACTTCAGATTTTTGTAACATTTTGTTATCTCCTATACTTTACAGGAGATACCAGTTACTTACGGGTTTGTTTAACGAGTTACAAGATACAAATTACTTGAGATTTTTATAACATTGTGTTATCTCCTGTATTTTACAGGAGATACCAGTTACTTACGGGTTTGTGTAACTTCAGATGTACATATTAAGTGGTATATATAAACTTTGGAATTATGATTTCGTTTCAAAAAGTTTGCAAAAGTTTTATCGGATAATCTGGCCCTTGAAGGAGAATGAATGACCCCGCAAATGAAACCAGGTAGCATGCAGAGTAGAGCACCCACATGACCATTAAATTTATTATATCGTTAAAGAGAATGAAAAATTAAAACGATTTCAGCTCCCTTTACAATGCTAAGTCTCTTTCAGTTATTTTTCTTTTAAACGAATCCTTTAAATTCAAGAACTAATTTTTTTTTCTTCATCTTATTATTATCAATAGTGATATTGATTTTTACCAAAGTCATAATATATTATTATAATCTGATAAGTGAATCTAAATAGAGCGTAAGCTTTGTATAAATTTTGACAGTCGCGGCCGGCGAGACTTTTATGTAAATGAGACGACCAATAAATTCATGGATATCGGATCTGAACTGGGTTATTGACGACTATCGCATATCACACGGATCAAATGATGTCCATTTGGGCTTAAGTTAAGATTCGAAATTCCACCTATTATCGAGTTGATTTTTTTTTCCTTTTCCTTTTCTAAATCAATTTTTTAATCTGTATATTTAAGAAGGAACACCACACCTAACTTGGGTACAAAAGAAGGGGCAGGTCGTTCCGATCATAAATCACAAGTGTTATTAGACATCGAAATGGAAATTACATTTATGTGCATTTGGGCTTTAAGGGGGGGGGGGGTGAATGGGGGAGGGGGGATTGGAGTTTCAACGAACCAAAGCGGCGATTCTTGCCGACGTATTGATTTCCAAAATCGATTCCAAAAAGGGCGGCTTGAAACTCGAGAACATGGCCATTATCGTTTTAATTGACGTTCTAAACGAGGTGACTAATAAAAACTAATCTGTTAAGTAGAAGATTGGTCCATAAAGATTTCAAGTGTTTTTTTTTTTTTTTTGGTAGAAGATCTAAGAATATGATTAAATCACAATAGAATTCCTCAAGAATTGGAACGATACCGAACGTTGCCTCAAAAGCAACTAATTTAATGACTCAAAGAGATGCACAAAACAAGATATTCTACTTTGGTAATTAAAGCCATAACGCTGCGTGTGCACCCCTATTTTGGTCATTCTGATGAAAATGGTCCTGGAGAGATAGCAGTCTGCCTCTCTCGAGATTCAGGCTAAAGATATACTACACACAATTTACAATTCTTATTATTTATATCTTCGGAGAAATTAGCTATTCATTTGTTTGTTAAACAGAAATTTAATTCATGCAAAGAAGAGAGATAATTGATAAGAGGGGACAGTACAAAAATGGGAATATAATATTTTATTTCATCAACTTGGGGTTTAAGAGAGCCTTGAAAGATTACAAATTTTATTACGAATTCAATAATAATTTAAAAATGAACCTTATTTTTACTTTTTCTTACCTATATATATGTTAATATATAGAGAGAAAGTATTGGATTCATTTAAAAAAAAATTCCATGTCGAAATTTTGACGGATATATACGAAGTTGAAATTTTATTATTTATTATTCGACGTATTGAAATTTTATATTTAAGTTAGGCACCTCCATGGAACGTGACACGAACATGGGCGTAACTAGAGAATTTTACTGGGGGGGGGGGCATGGGACCATCCTCTGGGGGGCCTGGAAAGCCCCATATTTTCTCAATTTTTCTTGGGGCAGGGAGATATACTTATAAATTTTATAAATCTTGAAATTCAAATGTACCGTAATGTCGGAAACTAAATATAATTAATTTATTATTCATAATTAATATAGTTAATTTCATTGTTTTTGATTTTAAGCCATTCTTAAAGATAAGTAAAGCTGCCACTTTTATAAACTAAATTTATTTGGAGTTTCAGATTGGCTACACAAATAAAATTATTAAATTAAGAAAAAGAAAGTTTTTGTAATTGGTATCTTGTATCTCGTTACACAAACTCGTAAGTAATTGGTATCTCGTGTATTTTGTTACAAGCATCTGAAGTAATTGATTTATTATATCTCGTAACTCAAAATCGAGTAACTTGCTCATTTCTGATGGTGGGCAGGCAGGGCAGGCAATTCATTTAAATAACTAAGTGAAAACTCGTTTAGTTCTGATGATGAACTCTGATTAAAAAAAATTGAGTTTTTTCACAAAAAAGCTATCTGAGGTATCTGAAGAAAGTTTTGTGAAGTTAGTAACTTACTAAAGATATAATTTATAAAAATTATTAAAAATTAAAGGTAATAAAGGCTCCTGTTCCTAATTTCATCCCTTAAACCTTATAACTTTGAGAATTAGCTAGTTAACTAGTACTTATTTAATCCCATGATTAGCTTAACAAGATGTGAAAAGACTTGAAAGTCATAGTCAACTATCTTTAATCACAACTGAAGTGATTTTTCCTAAATAAAATGAAATATAATCTGTAATAAAAAAAAAAAAATTCGATTTATCCGCCACTCCAAGCAACAAGACTCTAATTACCATGGTATTATTTATTAAAAATTCCCTACTAGATTTTATAATGCGATAAATAATTTCCCCAAAGAATAAATAACAAGACTTGTTTGCTTGTTTTAAGAAGAGTTTTATAAAGTTCATTAAAATAAAACGACCAACAAGTTTTTATATTTGTGGTAACTTTATTAATTGAGAAAATGTTATTTTGTTACAGACACATCCTATGACTACGCAGTGCCCGAATTAGGGACAATGCCGTTGTTGAGCCCAGAGACAAGCACTTCTGCCCCTGTGCCACTACAACCGCCCCCACCGCCTCCGGGGCCGGTTGTTGATAGGGACTCGATGTTTGGGGCGGGTCGCCCTGGATCTCAGCCCTCCGGCAAGTTCGCCGTCAAGGCAGAGGATCTAAAAGGCAAAAAGGTAGGACATCCACATTAATATTAATAAAGTGGAATCCCGATTTAAGCAAAAGTGGATCAAGTCCAAAAGTAAACAATTTTCTTGTTTTTCCTTTTTTGGTTAGTAAATTATGGTAGTTATTCGGTGTAATAATGGACTATATCCAAATTTCAATACTAATCCTTCAGAGTGCAGCAGTTCCTTAATGCAAAAAAATCTAAAAATCCAAAAATCTGAATGTGTACTTGGATAAAATATAATTTAAGTACTTAATGATTGCTGAGATGTAAAATAAATAAATATTGTATATTTTAAGAGGAATTAAATATAAAGCTTTAACTTTGATTCATTTTTTCTCAAAAGAGTAAAAAGTGGACTTAGTTCACTTTTCCTCTGAGTCCCTCATATTTTGTAGCCCGATTTTCGACTAATTCGTACAAATTTGTCGATCCCCAAAAACAATGCATTTCAGACTCCTCGAAAATTCGTACTATTTTGAAACTAATTCGGATTTACAGCTCAAAAAGCTCGTTAATTCGTAATGTTTTCAGCAGGGGGATGTAGAGAGACAAGTTCTTCTCATTCATTCGTAATCTTTTCACTGAGAGGAAATGAGAAGAGTAGAGAAGGAAATTGTGCTTCTCTTACATTTTTTCTTTCCTTTTACAATTCACTCTTCGCATTGATACGTTTTTTTAATTTTGTACTCCAGATAATTCGTACTAATACGTTGGTCCCGTGGCCATAGGAATTATCGATATTTTTTTTAATTATAGACAATTAGGGTATTTATTAATATTAATTGACTTTTAGATCCATGTCTATGTTAGTGGTCTAAAAAAAGCATCCATTTATTGATAAACAAATTAAATACTAGCTAGATAACATAAAATATTGAATTAGTAGAATAAAAAGCCTGATGTATGGTTAGATTAAGTTTATAGATTAATGGAGAATAATAAAAATATAGCATACGAATGAATAAATAATTTTCATTTCATCCCATTCCAAGTTGTTCAAAGAATACATAAATATTTCCTCATACATAGCAGACATACAGATAGACGGACATTAGCGAATTATATATTATATATATAGAAAAATACAAACATTAAATAATTATTCAAAATATTTTATTTGTAAGAGGTATAGATGTTTCTTTTACCTATATATAGAAAGAAAGTATTGGATTCATGTCCAAAATTCCATGTCAAGATTTTGATGATATACATTACATGTTTTGAAGATCCTCTGAGTCCAAATAAGTGGGTCCCGCAAAATGGTTTGTCGGTGTTCAATTTAAAGCATGAAGGAATTAAGCTACGAGGTTGAAATTGTATATTTAAGTTAAACATCTCCATGAGGCGTGAAAATAAGCTTTTAAACAAAATCGGCCAAAAAGTACTAGTACTTTACTGATGTGATTTTTCAGTTTTTTTCAATTTTCCAAAATTCGACCACAACGATTTTGATTTAAATTCATAAATCAAATGTTTTTTAGATGCTCTTTAAAATGTATATATATTCTCATTTTGCCCTTGAAATTGTTTAAAGCAATCTTTGCTCTTGTGGTTTATTGGAAAAAGATAATCGACAAAAAAAAAATCTGGTGTGACAAGCACGGAACACAACTTACCGAAGGTAAAAGAAAGTTGTGTGCTGTGCGAGCAATCACACCAGAGTTTTTTAATGACTCACCGGACCTCTTGAGATTTTTTTTTTTATGAATGCCTAATGCCTATTTATCTTTTTTCCTTCCCCTTTTTTATCGGAATATAATGATTACCGCAAAAATTGTCACCCTCCGAATTTTTCAGCTCTTTCCTGAATTCAATGGCATATACATGTATATATATTTCTTCTTTTTTGGAGGAAAAAATATATCCCCTCATGTATTGATTCATGATTGATTCTTTTTAGCTGTTATGTTTCATTCATTCATAGAAAAGTCGTTCGTCATCGCACTTGTTGTTCCCCCCTCCCCCCCCCTTTTCACCATTCTCTCTCTCTACTTTGTGTCGATCCCTCCTGGCTGTAGACTCAGCCCTTTTGCAAAATTAATTAGAAACTCCCTTTTATAGGTCTCCATTCCCTTTGGGTGCCCTTGGTCAAGTCAAATAGCGAACTTGTTCCCGCACATAAATAATACGCGCAGCACGGGGGGGGGGGGGTTCCGTCCTTTACTGATAACAACCACCATCGACCCGATATCCAAATTATCACCACTATAGATTATCGATAATTAATTTAGTATATCTAATTTGAATACTGATGCACTTGGGAATGAATATAACTTTTATTCCATCAAATAAAATAAAATATTACATTTAAATACATAATTAACAACACGATTTGTTTGAAGAGAACACATTTACACAGTACACTAAATAATTAAATAAATAATATATTAATAATTAGCGCAGACTTTGACATTAGCAAATAGAATTATTTAACTGAAAATTCACAATAAACAAATGATTTTTTTTTTCATCGGTATAAATTTACAAAGTTTTTATTTTTTGTTGACTAAATTGAACAAAAAATTTGAATACTATCCTCAAAATAAATCATTTTGTGGAAAAAAAAATTCAAATCAATGTACTTACTAATTGCACTACTTTTGGAGATTAGTGACAAGAGATTAAGATTTTAATTAATATAAATTGTTATGCCTTATTAAAACATGAAATTTGATAAAAAAAATTTTAGAAAATTTTTAATTATGTTGATCGCTAGAGGGTTCACAGATCCCAGCTCCTCCACCATGTTATGTTGGTGGCTATAGGGGTAACAAAATTAATAAATAAGATAAAAATAATTTTTTTTTTTACTTGTTTATCCCCCATAATATATGTTTATATTACATTAAAAGTATTTATAACGTTAATTGTTTGATTTAAAAATATTTTTGACAGATCTTTCTACCAAAAAGTAGTCTTAGGGTTAACGGGCCAGATTCAATGATGTTTAGAAAAATCGTCGCTGAGCGTATAAAATCACTACGCGGGCCCTAGGTCACAAATGCCTGTTCTGAAGATTCCTAAATTCCTAAACTATTTGTTCAAGTTATGATTTTTCCCATAGGAACAATGTCAAGTTCATTCTGGTTCTCATGACCATGCCATGGCGAGAAAGGGTTTGGTTGATCCGGACAACAACCCCTTCTTGCAAATGAATATAAAATATTTTTTATAATATTTAACAGCATTTAACATTGTTTAACACCTATTCCACTTTTCAGCACCACTTACTTGGCTTGTAGCTTAACAACATTGATCTTGATGGGTCCATCTTTAATTGTATTTATTTTGAATTTCGGGGGTGGGCGGGTAGTTCGGACTATCCCTCCCGTCTCCTGGGTACGACCCCTCTAGTTCAAATAATTAAATTAAATTTCAAGAGAAACTTGTAAAGGAAAGAGACCTAGACGCGGAGTCGGGTAGAGCAGATAGTAATAATGAAATTACAGTAGTTCATATAAATTGATTAAATTTATAATAAGGATATTTAAAAAATATTTTTATTGGACACAGTCACAGAGACAGACCATTTTGCGGGACCCTCTTTTTTGGACTCAAAACGTATTTTCATCAAAATTTCGACATTGAATTTAATACTTTCTCTCTTTATATATTGATATATATGTAAGAGAAAGTAATAATGTATTCTGCCCCCGTTCTATTTTAGTCTCGTTCTTCCGCCAACGCTTTTGCTACTTGTTAATCATATCAAGATAAATCAGCAACTTTATTTATTTTCCTGGGAATTAGTATCACCATTTAGATAGGTGTCGAGATAGTATAAACATACAAATAAATAAAAATATTTCCATCTCATTACCAGATTTTTATACATTTAAGAATTAGATCCCGTTGAAACAAGCTGGCAATCTGTTCTCTGTCAATCGTTTATAGCTCGATCTGGCCTCGACTCTCCTCTTCTCTTGTCTTTGGACCAATTCCAGAAAATCCGAAAAAGAAATAGAGGAGAGAGGAAAAAAAAGCCTCAAGTCAAGAAAGAGAGACACGCTTAAGATGGCTTTAATAAACGCTCGCTCCCTGAAAAATCGCCTGGAGTGAGGGAAGATGGATAGATAATACGACTACAACAAAATAAGATTTAGTTTTCAATTGGGAAACAAGAAAGATATCAAATATAATTTATCAAAAGTTAACGTCGATTTTAAAGTTAGCAACCCAGACAGCTTGGAATATTGCAGAAATATCGCGAATCATGCATATATTGCAGGAATATTGCATCAATATTGCAAATCTTGCAAAATATTGGCAATATTGCAGATATTGCAGACATGAAAATATTGGATATGTTCGCCTTTTTGAAACATTGCAGGAATATTGCTGGAATATTGAGCATGATTGGCAATATTACTGCAATATTCCAAGCTGTCTGGAAAATGGAGAAATTTGTGGTTTGTTTAGGAGTTTTTAATTATAGACAACATTTTATATTAATTATTTAATAAAAATACAACGTTTCGACTACTTATTTCAAGTACTGTACACTTGCTTCGACTCAAGCGAACTAACCTCTAAGGGACACCTACGTGAAGTTAGTGACATTTTATGTGCAATGAAGTTAGCAATAAATACAATTAACTACTTACTTACATATTAAATGTTACTACCTTCAAGTAAGTCCCCCTTGAGTGGGACCAAGCACATAGAAACTGTTGTTGTACCAACTGTTGCTGTTATCTTTACAAAATATAACAAAAAATTGAATGAAAATGAGTAAAATACAAAAATGAAGAGGAGAAATCTCCTTTTTCAGACACCGGGAAAAAAGAATTAATCAATTGCTTTGATTTCTCTGTCGACGTTTCTGCCACCAATCGTGACCTTCCTCATTGAATGGAAGCCAACCTTAGCTGTCTCGTTTTCTATATTAATAATATATACAAAAATTTTATCTCAACAAAAATACTTAGTTCTTACAAAAAAAAAAAAAATCTAGCCTTAAAAAGAAGTCCTCTAGTTTTTTAACGACTATTAAAAAAAAAAATGTATACTTAATATAAAGAAGCAGTTTTTTTTTTTTCATAAATTTTGCCGCCCTAGATCTTCTCTTCGGGAATGCCAAGTCCACAATTAAAAGGTTATTTACATAGGGGGGGTAACTAACTTAAATATAAAATTTCAACCTCCTAACTTTTTTCGTTCTTGAGATATTTCAAAAAGAAGAAATTCAATGGCTGTGTGGTAATTAACAGGATTCGGTAGATATAGGCAGCCAACAAAGAATAAAAAAAAAAACTTTATTTAAATATCGACGACGTTCCCGAAGCAATATTTAAATACAGATTTTTATACATTCTTGAGATATTTTGTTCACAGACAGAACATGGATTTTGGATTATATGAGGTATTTCTCCTCCTCAGCCACCCGGGCAGTTCCTCGGTTACCCAGTCAGAGCAATCCTCATTTTTAAGGCACTTAGGCCACCTCAAATTGGGTCCTTTGTATCTGTGGAGTTAGATTTTCTCCCACTTTTGGCAAAGTTTAAATTATTTGCGGTAAGCTGGATTCGAACCGAGTCGTGTTGAGACTTCAGTCTCCGTAATCTACAGCTTAGCCCCCCCCAGACCGACTATTTTGCGGGACCCATTTTTTTGGACTCAAACGTATTTTCATCAAAATCTTGACATCAAATTTTTGACATGAATTCAATACTTTCTCTCTCTCATATATATAGGTAAGAACATTGTCATTTATTATCTTATAGAGATAAAATAATAAATTTCAAATTTTTCTCTCTATCTATTTATTTTCTCTCTTGTTTTGTGATTTTCATGTCATAAACTAAAAACTTTAAATAAATAATCAGAAATTTATTTATGCCTTGTCGAATGTCAGGTAGAATGATGGTTTGAATGACACCGGCCCTTTGCTCCTCTCTATTTATAATCTGGTGTCTCTGTCCTGTCCTGCTATTCTATTTTAATAGGGAATACGCTGATCGGACATGACTTATCGCTTAGAGTAGATTTCTCGCGAGAATTTAAATTGAAATAGTCTCTCTCCCCTCTCAACCTTCATCTTGACAACCTAATTAACCTTAAGTGATATATTTCAAAATATAGAATATCCACTGACAAGGGCAGGGTATTTAGTTGATAATCAATTGGTGACAAAAATCTGGTGGGAATGCCGTAATAAGGGCGTGGCGAAGAAAAATTTGTTCTTATTTAATTTTAAGGAGAAACAAGACAGCTGAAGCAAAAAAAAAATTTTCTTCTTTTTCTGCTTTATTGAATAACAATATCGACGTTTCGGTTGATTCTTCCGGCCTTCATCAGGACCTTAAAATACATGAAATAAACAAAATTACAATGAAATAAACAAAATTACAACCGGAATCTTTTTTTTTTTCTTACTAACAAAAAGTCTCATTATTTCGGCAACAAATTGTGCCTATTCACTTAGCAAAAGGACAAATAATTGGACCCCGTTACGCATTAGTGTGTCAAGCGCCAAGTACCGAGATTTGAGAAAATTAACATTAAAGTTTTTCTGATTTACATTGTTTTGACTAGATTATATATCATTTTTTTTTTATTTTTTGTCAATTTTGCAAGTAACATTAAATATAAATTTTGTTAGGACATATTTCATAAAAAATAATTTTAATTATAGCATTTGAAACAAAATTCCGTGCTTAACTCAATTTTTAATTTTTTGGCGCTTGACACACTAATGCGTAATAGGGTCAGATTAAAACAGCAGATGTGAATCTTATCTTTTTTTATTAATTAAATCTTTTCGCAAATCGATTTCGTCACTTGTGACTGACTTCATCAGGCCAGCGTTGGTTAAATAAATATGAACGTTGAGTTGATATAATATCGAATTATAATCATGTATTGATATAATATTAGTTCAGCACACATCAGCTGTTTTAATCTCCACCTCCTTAAGGACAAATAATTTTTACTTTCTCTTACCTCCATATATATTAATAGAAAAAGTATTGGATTCATGTCAAAAAGTTGATGTCGAGGTTTTGATGTACATATATACATGTTTTGAGGTCCCCTGAGTCCAAAAAATTGAGTCTCGCAAAATGGTCTGTCTGTTTAATTTAAAGCATGTAGGAATTGAGCTACGAGGATTGAAATTTGATATTTAAATTAAACACCTCCCTGAGGCGAGAAAATAAGCTTTTGAACCAAAATGGCCAAAAAGTACTAGTACTTTACTGATGTACTTTTTCAGTTTCTTTTGAAAATTTTCTCGAAATTCGTTTTAATGATTTTGATTAAAATTCAAAAATCAATTACGTTTTAGATGCTCTTTAAAACGTATAAATTCATTGAAGGGCACTTTACTCTTGTACTTCATAGGGATATACGAGACCATGTAAAAATATATATTTTCCCATATTTATAAATTTTACATCTTGAATTCTAATATCGGCACAGAATGTACAGAAAAAGCTGTGCGACCAGACACAGCAGATTTTTATAAAATTGTTTTAACATCTAAGTAACTCTAAAGGTTTGTTATACTTTTTTTTTATTTGCAGTCGCCGAGCAACCAAGAAGTCCTTAGTGCACTTAAACGTCGCCTGGAGCAAACAGAAGTCCCCGAATTTCCTCGACATCGACTTCGAATGGTTAGCAAACTTGCAGAAGGCGCTTTCGGCACCGTGAGTACAAATTATTTTTTTTTTCTATTACAATTTGTCAAAATGATTATCAATATAATATGTATTGATGTTTTATTATTTTTTTTTTTTTTTTTGTTTTTTAACTCACAATGGATGTTGAATAAAAACAAATAAATCTTCAAAACATATTTACATATGACCATCGATCGGGACATAAATATCACACCATGGAGCATAAGTCATCCAGGCAGACGCATTTCCACAAGAGAGAGAGGCTCTTAATGTTTGAGCCACGGAGGAATCTCATTCGTTTCCTGCACAGGGTGTCTCACATTTTAAGTGGGCCTAGATTAATTGGATGGTGTTATGCATAAAGGAACCAAGCGCCAAGGTTCCTTCATGCATAACATCGTTCAATTAGGAAACATATAATTAAATGTCCAACATACACTCCTATATTATTTAAGAATCTACTAAAAAAATTTTATTATTAAAGATTTAAGCAAGTTTTTGAAATTACAAAGGAAATATGGAACAGATTTAGTTAAAAAAATTACCTGCCTGGGATCCGAACCCGCGCCTTATGGCTTTAGACTCTCTAGACTCTCAACCACGGGGGGGGGGGGGGGGGTTGAGAATTAATAAGAAATTCTTTATTGATTCCCTCGGAAGATGAATGTAATTGTAAAATGTTAGTGTGGCCTGGTGTAAAGAAAGCACACCTATTTGCTGGAGATCCCGGGTTCCACACACTGAAAAATATTGTTAAATAAAGTTTTGAAGATGTCAAACAAAAACAGCCGAAACGCCTTTAATAAGACCTGTAAAAAAAAAATATTTTTTTATAACGAATTTCAGGAAGTTACTTGGAATATTTTTATTAATTCCATCTCAAGTTGTAGAAGGAAAATGTTTTTTTCTTTGTGCAGGATCTAGATTTGTTCCCAAAAGACAACTTTTAGTTTCTGCAGTAACGCCATCTTCAGGTCTACCTCAGGAGTTACTGCCGAAACTGAAAGTTGTCTTTTGGGATTAAATCTAGATTCTGCACAAAAAAAAAAAAAATTTCTTTTTTCACGTCATTCTACATCTTGAGATGGGAAAATATTCCAAGTAACTTAGTGAAATTCCTTAAAATTTATAATCCCTTGGTATGTTTCAAAAATTTCTTTCAAAGAATCTGGTATAGGAATTATGGTAAATTTTCTACCACTTGCTGAATCTGTGGATCGAATTGCAGTCTTTTTTTGATGCATTACACCTGATTATAAATTGACTTATTTTATTTAGTTTAGTTTAATAAAAAAAAATTTAAATTACATTTTGAAATTGTAGCAAGTGTGTATTGGATTCATGTCAAAAATTCAATGTCGAGATTTTGATGAATATACATGTTTTGAGGTCCTTTGAGTCCAAAAAAGTGGGTCCCGCAAAATGGTCTGTCGTGTGTGTGACCAAAATATTTATATCTCAAGAAAGAAAAGAGCTAGGAAGTTGAAATTTTATATTTAAGTATGGTACCCTAATGGGACTTGACACGAAGCTTTTAAACAAAATCGACCAAAAAGCACTAGTACTTTATTGATGTACTTTTTTTGATTTTTTCAAAATTCTCACTAAAGATTTTGATTAAAATTCATTAAACATATTTTTTAGATGCTCTTTAAAATGTATATTTTCATTTTGCTCTCAAAATTGTTTGTATTTAAATAAATAAAAAAATTTAAATCCTGGCTTATTTGCTCTTCAATCCTCATAATCAAATGAGATTAGGATAGGGACATACCCAAGTATGACGCGCCATCTCGGTTTCTTTCACTTTACAAAACCCCCATCTATCGATCATTCCCTTTAATTAATTTAATTACTTCGCATATTTTTTTTTTATAATATATGCACTTACGTATTATTAGTTTAGTAAAATTATTTTAATGTCCTGACAAATTTGTATGATTAATGATAACAATTTGTTTTTTTTTCCATAATTATTCAAAAAATAATTTCCATCATTTTTTTTTAAGCCATCCACTCGGGAATAATCATTTTTTTAAATATCTTTTATGGGGTGGGGGTGGTTTCTCATAAATTGAAGGTTATTATTTTAATTTAATTAAAATCATCATCATCATCACGATAGTAGATGGAATTTGTTTATTTTGTTGAAATTTAAAATAAATGAGAAATTTCTGCTAAGGCGAAATATATTTTATTTATTTTTGACGTTCTCTTACCTATATTTGTATATAAATATATAAAGTATTGGATTCATGTCAAAATTTTGATGTCGAGATTTTGTTGGATATACATGTGTTGAGGTCCCATGAGTCCAAAAAAGTGGGTCCCGAAAAACTGGTCTGTGAACCAGTGGCGGATCCAGAGGTGTTTCTCGGGGGGGGGGGGTAATCTGGAGTGACTGGTCGCACAGCACACATTTTTTTCTTAATTTCGGTAATTTAAAGGCGCATTCTGTACTTGTTTGCCAGAATATAAATATAAATCAAATTTTTAAGTATTAATTTTTAAAATTTTACATTAAAAATACATTTTTTTCAAATCTCAGGGGGGTAATTTCTCCCTTTACCCCCCCCCCCTGTATCCGCCCTTGCTGTGAACAAAATACCTCAAGAACGAAAAGAGCTAGGAAGTTGAAATTTTATATTTAAGTTCGGCACCCCCATGGGACGTGACATGAAGCTTTTGAACAAAATCGGTCACAAATTACTATTACTTTACTGATGTACTTTTTCAGTTTTTCTCGATTTTGTCAAAATTTGCTTTAACGATTTTGATTAAAATTAAAAAATCATTTATTTTTTAGATGCTCTTTAAAATGTATACTCTCATTTTGCCCTCAAAATTGTATAAATAAACTTTACTTTTATACTTCATATACTGTACTGTAGGGCGACACAAATAAATATTTAAAAACAAAATTTCATCTACTGATAGGAAATTTAGTTTGAAATCGTCGTAAAAACGAAAATATTATTTAAAAAAAAAAAACTCACTAAAAACCATCTTCTTATTTACTTATCTACTTTTTTTTTTTTTCTTTGGAGGGTTTTTAACTTCCCATCGGAGACTTTCGTCTTAAGGACCCGTGGCACACGCGTGCCTATCTACAGAGCAGACGCAGATGTCGTAAACTCGCTTATCGAATACTAGCCATAAAACTGGCTCCGGGTGTGGCTGATGTAGTAACTCCCCCACCACCACCCCCACCTCACTCTTACCGTATTTTTTTTTTTTTTTTTATCTATAACAACACAACATACATGTACATCAATAAATTCCTACATTGATCGCATTTTAAATAAGATACGTGCATGTCTATAAACTATAAATTCTTTTTTTTTTTTTTTTACCTCGAAAACAAATATCTCTGGGAGCCCTGAAAATTGTTTGAAGCACTCTGCTCTTGTACTTCATAGGTATGTTAATAAATTTTACGTCTTGAATTTTAATGGAAACTAAATGGATACCTAATATTTTTTGAGATCTATATATTTGAATAGGTTATTGGAATTCAATACTAGCCGCTCCGCCCGCCTTCGCCCACCCTCCAGCTGACTCTGGGCCGCCTGCGGCGGACCTTCGCCTGTTCTTAATCAAATAGCGTCAATAAAAATACATAATCAGGCTTATTAAAAAATAACACTCTTTTATCTTAAAGGAAATGTATATATATAATGGCGGAGTGTCCGTCTGTCTGTCTTTATCCAAATCGAGCCCCATCCCCAAACTCTCTAAAAAAAAAATAAAATAAAAATTTAATTATATAACAATTTTTATTATTTTTTATTTGAGAGATTTAATTATTTAATTATTTTAATCAATTTTAATTGCCTTTAATTTGTCATTTCAAAATGAAATATTGCTGGAATATTATTGGAATATTGTAAAAAAATGTTAGAATAATTTGATCGAATTTTTTTTTTTTTTCAATATTACAATAATATTCCAACAATATTATATTTGCAAAAAAATTTTTGTATAATCAATTTTATTTAATAAATTGCAATATTGTAAAAATGGTTAATTAAGGTATATATCTCACAGCCACTCCTAAAATATTGTGAAAATATTGCGGGAATATTTTTTGCAATTTTGCAAATAAAATAGTTGCTGGAATGTTGAAGGAATATTGCAGGCAATATTGTGTCACAATATACTAGTAACATTACATCGCAATATATTGGCAACATTGCTGTGTAATATTCTGGCAATATTGTATGCAACTTTTGCAAAATATTGGCAAAATTGCGGCAATATTCCAAGCTAGACGGACAGGAATATTGCAACAATATTGCTGCAATATTCCTGCAATGTTGAAAAGAGGCAGACAGGAATAATGCAGCAATGTTGCTGTTTGAACTGCAATATTGACAATATTGAGGAAGATTGACAATATTGCTGCAATATTCTAAGCTGTCTGGGACTGCAGAATAAGTAGTCGAAACGTTATATTTTTTATAACTAATTAATAATCGCCAAAAAAATTATCATCATTTCCCCCACAGTTCCATTGAACTCAGTAGCAAAGAATATAGAATAATTAGGCCTATATTAAAAAGTTTTAACCTGAGGGTCTTTCAGCATAGGGATTTCATTTGAAAATGATTAATCATCTAATTTAAAGAGATGACCAAAGGCAGAGGAACAATTGAAATGAAATTGAAAGCGTGAGCATCTCTCTTTAAAAAAAAAAAATAAACCGATCAACAAATCAATTCGATAATAAATTATAAAAATGTAATTATCTCGAGACCAACAGTAAGCTCTTAAACTACAAATCAGATGTAAATGATTCTAATAAATAAATACAATACATAATCAACAAAAAACTTGTGGATGTTCTTGTGGTATTATAAAAGATCTATTATATATATAAAGGAGGAGTTTTTTGACAGATACAATCTGTTTTCTCCCCTTTCCTTTTTGATGATCTATTTTTCTTGCCTGACGTTTATACCGGTATATATTAAATGAAATAAATATAAATGATATGAAGGGATATATTATTCATAAATAATTTAAACAAAAACAAGGGGATGAGAGATTAATATTAATATAAGCTATATCTATTGACTGTAAATTGTGAGTAAAAAAACAGGAAATCCAAAGTTATTAAGAAAAATATTTATTTCCGGCCGATGTTAATACTGTTTTTACTTTCTCTTATATATGTATATATAGAGAGATAAAGTATTGGATTCATGTCAAAAATTAGATGTCGAGATTTTGATGTTTAGAGGTTCCTTGAGTCCAAAAAAGTGGGTCCCGCAAAATGGTCTGTGTGTGATCAAAATATCTCAAGAACGAACATAACTAGGTGGTTGAAATTTGATATTTAACTTAGCTACCACCTCACTGGCACGTAACACCAAGTTTTTGAACAAAATCGGCTAAAAAGTACTAGTACTTTACTGATGTACTTTTTCAGTATTTTTGGATTTTCTCAAAATCAACTTCAAAGATTTTAACTAAAATTTATAAATCAATTATTTTTTAGATTCTCTTTAAAATGTGTATTCTCATTTTGCCCTCCGAATTGTTTGAAGCACACTTTCCTCTTGTACTTCATAGAAATAGTTGCCAAATATAATTCTGTTTATAAATTTGACTTGGATTCTAATATATCGGCGGAAATTAAATACAAAAAAATCTGGTGTGACAAGCACAGAACACAACTTTCAATTACAAAAGGTAAGAGAAAGTTGTGTGCTGTCACAACAGATTTTTATTTTGCAATTTTATTAAACCAAGGATGAGTGAAACACACGACTAAATAAATTTTTATTTTAATTACACTGATAATAACATGATTTTCTTTTGTGTTCTTAGGTGTACGTAGCTGAGGCTGACGGTATTCCAGAGTATGGAACGAGTGCATCACTCGGTCAGCGCCTCGTAGCCGTTAAGTTCCTCTTGCACAACGCCAACGAAAAGGAAAAGTAAGTTCTCTTCGGCTTCCCTATTAATTAATATACTGTTATGCTTGTTACACCTTTAATAATGAACAGAGTCCTTAATCAGTAATTTTTTCACGATAATTTAATCAAATTTAATCATAGAATTTTTTTTTAATAATTTAAATAAATTTTACCATATACAAATTGTATATCTACGTTTTTACTTCTCTTACCTATATAATCCTTTTTTTTTTAACACTCACTTTTTTCCCATTCACACTCACATTAACACACTCATACACACAGTCTTTTGGGCAACTTAGGCCATTTAAGACTTTGACGATACCGTTATTAATGTATTTATATATATATGGGGTCCAGGCATTCTCATTTGGTATCCAAATGGTTTAGATAAAATCATTAGACTGTCTGGAATCCGAACCCTCGACCCTTGGTATACAAGGTAGGTGCGCTACCAACTACACCAAGCCCGGGCCTATATATTTGTTATTATATATTTATATAGAAAGAGAAAGTATTGGATTCATGTCAAAATTTTGATGTCGAGATATTGATATACACGTTTTTAGGTCCCCTGAGTCCAAAAAATTGGGTCTCGCAAAATGGTCTGATTTTGAACAAAAAAATCTCATGAACGTAAAGAGCTAGGAAGTTGAAATTTTTATATTTAAGTAACACGAAGGTTTTGAACTAAAACAGACAAAGACTATTAGTAACTTTACTGATGTACTTTTTCAGTTTTTGTCGATTTTCTCAAAATTCACCTTAATGATTTTGATTAAAATTCAGAAATCAATTATTTTTTAGATGCTCTTTAAAATATGTATTCCCACTTTATACTTGAAATTGTCTTGAAGCACAATTTACACTTGTAATTGATAGAAAAGATAGAAAAAATGCTAAATGGACCCTGTTATGCAATGGTGTGTCAAAGACCGAAAAATTCAAAATTAAGTTAAGCACGGAATATTGTTTCAAATGCTTTAATTAATAGTATTTTTTATGAAATATGTCCTAAAAAATTTATATTTATTGTTACTTGCACAATTGACAACAAAAATTATATATAATTCAATGAAAAACTTTAATGTTTATTTTCTCAAAACTCGATGTTTGGTCTTTGACACACAATTGCATAACAGGGTCCAAATCTAAATACGTATTTTCCTTTAATTGATTACCCTTTTAATAAACTACTTGTAACATAATATATCTCGATATAGAAAAATCTTGTGCGAAACACAATTTTCGAATACTGAAGGTAATAGAAAGTTGTATGTTGTATGCTCAGTCACACCATCTTTTTACTTTTGATTAAAAAAATAAATTTTTTAAGATTTAATTATTATTTTTGCATTATATCATGTTTTACTAATGGCCATAATAAGAAGAGTAAACAATTTGTGTACAGTAATTAATATGAAATTTTTACTTCATTAAAATTTCCCTCTCTGACGTTATTTGTTTATATTATTTATTTGTGAATGAAATAGAAACCTGATCAGTACAAAAAACAAACGAGGCAAAAAAAAAAAAAAAAACATCACAAAACTGACAATTAAACGACCGATGATACAAATGAAATCAAATATTCTTTAAAGCCGGCTGTCTGTTTGTCTGTCAATCAACTGAGAGGAGAGTATTTATGTATACACATGTCCAAAAACCTGTCATCCATTGACTTAAAGGTTGTCGTTTTTCGTTGTTCAATCTATTGGGATGCTATAAAGTCAAGAAGAAGTGTCTTAAGAACCCCCCCCCCACCTCCGTGTTCATATAAAATAAGGCAATCAGCCGCCTTAGACATGCGACGATGGAAGCCTCAGCGTTTAATTAAAGTTAAACATAGTCTGGAAGCTGGGAATCCACTCGAAGAAACTCCAACTCCGTCTTCGTCGATCGTTTAATGCTTCCCAACAAAACATTGACAGAGAGAAGTGCTTCTTTTTTTTTTTTGGAAATTTCATTAAAAATCTTTGATCTTTAATATTTACTTTCCTTTACCTACATATATATAAAGAGAGAGAAAGTATTGGATTCATGTCAAAAATTCGATGTCGAGATTTTGAGGTCACCTGAGTCCAAAAAAGTGGGTCCCGCAAAATGGTCTGTCTGTGTTTAATTTAAAGCATGGAGAAATTAAGCTACGAGGTTGAAATTTTATATTTAAGTGTGAAATGTTTTTGCACAAAATCGGCTAAAGAGTACTAGTACTTTACCGATGTACTTCTTCAGTTTTTCTCAAGTTTTCTTTCATAATATACATAAATTATTTATTAGAATCTTTTATCATTTAATTTATTCGAATCATTTTGAATAATAGTAATTAAAATCAACAAGTTCTTGTGCAAAAAGTGTCAAGGGTTCGCATCCCGTCTCATGCGGCAAAAATTTATTTCAATTAAATTGATCACCAACCAAAAGACTGTGCCTAAATGGACGCCATTGCTGAAAAATATATATAAAATAATTTTTTGAACTCGTTGGTCTATTCTTTAATAAAAAAAAAAAGATTTATATTCAAATGATACCACTAAAATCTGGGGTGATTGCTTGCACAGGACACAACTTTTTGTTCGATAATTGAAAGTTGTGTTCAGTGCTTGTCACTCCAGATTTTTTTCGTATAGTATATTTAGTTTTCTCGTTTGTGGAAGTGGCTGTGATTAATATCTTAGAAGAATGGCAGATATTCGCGTCGTTACGTTCTAAATTTTGGTTCTCTCTAATTTGTTTGACCATCATCAGGCAATCAGGAGTTGTCATATGTAAATTTATATAAATATATTTATGCATATGCTACTATACTAAATAAATATATTTATATAAATTTACATATGACAACTCCTGATTGCCTGATGATGGTCAAATAAATTTAGACCGAAACGTTGCAAATTTCATTGTTTTGGAGACGCTCCTTCCTGGCTGCTACCTCCTGCCATTCTTTTAAGATATATTTAGTTTTGGCCGATATATTAGAATTCAAGATGTAAAATTTATAAAGAATATTTATATTTTGAATTTCAAAGGAAAAATGAGAATATACCGGATTATTTTTTTAAAGAGGATCTAAAAAAAAATAATTGATTTTGAATTTTAATCAAAATCGTTAAATCGAATTTTGACAAAATCGAGAAAAACTGGAACAGTATAAAGTACTAGTACTTTTTGACATATTTTGTTCAAAAGCTTTGTGTTAGGTCCAGTCATTTGGGGAGGGGGGCACGGGAGGGCATTCCCCCATCCCTAAGGGCTCTGATTTTTATAAAATTTTATATTATTCTAAATAAAATATTTCATATCTACAAGCTGTGATTAATATCTTAGAAGAATGGCAGAAATTTGCGACGTTTCGGTCTAAACTTATTTTACCATCATGCGGCAATCAGACAAACTGTACAAAATTAAACAATTAATTAAATTAAATATCTTTTGGCCAATTTGAGTATCTATTTGTAAGTAAATTTTAAGAAAAAAAAAACGTTTGCCCCCTCCCCCCCCCCCTCAAGAAAAAGTTGAAATGACGCCACTAGTTAGGTCCCATGGAAGTACCTTAGCTCAAATTCCTTCATGCTTTAAATTGAACACTGACATACGACCCACTTTTTTGGACTCATGGAACCTCAAAACATGTATATCAATCAAAATCTCGACATTGAATCCAATACTTTCTCTCTCTACTCTATTAACTTATAGATATATAGGTAAGAGAAAGTAACAAGAAGATAATAAAGAAAATGGAGTGAGTGATTAAATTCAAAATTATGAAATATTAACCACAAATTGTGAGATAATTGCCTTTTTTTTTTATTAGGACACTCTCAGATATTTATCTCCATCCTCCTCCGCAAGTTCGTGAGATTATTATAAAGATTTAAAAAAAAAAAATGAGATTTTATTTGATATGACAGAAAAATAAATTTATTAACATAAACAAAAAAATAAAAAAATATATTTTCAATGAAATGACGATCATTTTCTTAACATTCTTCCACTTTACCCAAGTTTAAATTATACAAAAAAAAAAAAAAAGAGTTGTTTGTCTTGTTGCAAAAGAGATAGAGAGAGAGAGAAAAAAAAAAGTCAAGAAAAAGTTAGTAAATCCACAATAATTCACTTTTAAGAGCTAACCGGCTTCTGGAGGCTTCTCTCTACCCTCTTTGCACTCCATCAGGGAGAGAGAGAATGATGAGGAAAAAGTGGTAGTGGGGGCGAGTTTTTTTTTTTTTTAATTTGGCTACGATAGCATCGACTTCTTTAGTCGGATATCTGAAACGAGAATCTCACACGAAGAGTTTTCTATATATATATATATATATATAAAAATAAACGTGGATTGGTATATGTGGTCGTGGAGATTGATGATGCGTTGAAGGACTGCTGCGTAGATGACTGGACCAAAGGTTTAGCATCGATCTTAGCTAAGAAAAACGACGTAGCTATCATTAATACAATCCTGGAATTAAGACACTTTTCTAACCCTAACTGAAACCACAAAATGGAATTTTTTTTTAAATTGTTTGAATCACATAAGAAGGATTTATAGATGAAAAAATATGGTGTGACTGGTCGCATAGCACATAACTTGAGGCATATTTTATGAAGTACAAGAATAAAGTGTGCTTCAGCTAAATGAGAATATACATTGAAAATCATCTAAAAAATAATTGATTTATGAATTTTAGTCAAAATCTTTGGAGACAATTTTGAGAAAATCGAAAAAAACTGAAAAAGTAACATCATGAAAGTACTAGTACTCTCTGGCTGATTTTATTTAAAAGATCCATGTCATGTGCCAGAGGGATATCTAACTCAAATATAAAATTTCAACCTCGTATCTCTTTTAGTTCTTGAGATATTTTGTTCAGAGACAGTACATTTTGCGGGACCTAATTTTTTGGACACAGGGGACCTCAAAAAATGTATTTAAATCAAAATTTCGACATCGAATTCTAGGGACCCACTTTTTTGGACTCAGGGGACCTGAAAAAATGTATTTTCGTCAAAATTCTAGACATGCTTTCTCTTTATATATACAGTACAAGAAAGTAAAAATAGTATGATTTAAATTCTAACTGGCCTCATATGCTGAAATTCCTAATTAAAATTTTACCACCCTCTTATTTTTAATAAAACTGTTGTTGTTGTTGTTTATTAAAACTGGTTTAAATGAGTCCCTGTAAAATTATACTCGTATTCACTTTTTAAGCTTTGACTTCGACTAAATATACATCTCAAAGTCTCAATATTTTAATGATATTTATGGATTGGATCTAGAGTTTGTAACTGTAAAATTATACATTGCATATAGTCTTTTTATTTCTCACCCTAAAATATATAGAGAGAGAAAGATTGCGATCATGTCAAAAATTCGATGTCAGATTTTGATGGAATACATGTTTTTTTTTTTTAAATATTTTTACACATCTACGCCTCTATTCTTTATTTGACTATTGCAATACTAACTATAATAATAATTTATTTGTGATTCCTTCCCTCCCATGTTTTGGGGTTTGGGATACATTTTCCTTAAATTATTATTATACATTTTAATTCAATTTACAGATTATTTTTACATAGTAATTTTTTTTTTTTTTATTGCATTGTGTTTATACTTCCTTTAGTTCTTTTATGAGTTTCCAGAGCTCACACCACTTTTTCTCTGGTCCTTTATTCCTGTGTCTTGCGACTGTTTCCTCATCTTGCCATCCCAGCCATTCTTCGATCATCCCCCTCTCTCAGTATTTTACAATACTAACTATTCGTAGAAAGAGTTTTAGTATAAGGGTATTTTATGGCTGGTGGAATTTGTATCAAGAATTAAAGTTAGAAGAAAACGCAGCCAAAATTTTTTCTTTAAAAATATATTTTAACAGCTGACGTTTCGGCTTTGAGTCAAAGCCATCCTCGGAGCAGTTATTGATCATTATTTTGTACATATATTTTGATTTCAAAATATATGTACAGATATCCCAACCCTTTTAATTTGTTTTATTTTTAAAAAAAAAAATAAAATATTTTTTATTTAAATATTAAAAAATATAATAATAAAATTATATTTTTATTTAAAAAAAAAAAAAACAATAAAAAAACGATGGTCGCAGCGGGACTTAATATTATCCTCACTTACATAATGACCAATAACAGCTCCGAGGATGACTTTGACCAAAGCCGAAACGTCAGCTGTTAAATTATATTTTTAAAGAAAAAATTTTGACTGCGTTTTCTTTTTAAACTTTCATTCCTTAAAGAGTTTTGTTCGAAATAGTTGAAATTTATTTAAACAGCGCCCTATAGTCAAATAATAAAGAGGAGAAAATTTGCGAGATGAGTTAGGTTTGATTGGTCAAATTGCGCCTCCCTGGACTCGAACCAGCACTTGCCGCTTTCTCATCAAACGCGACTAATCTTTAACACTATTTTATTATTTTTTTAAAATTACATTTCCCTTCGGTATTTTACGATTATGAGTTAAGATACTTTTTCCCCCCTTAACCATTCGGAGGGTAAATATCAATTTAAAAATACTCCATTAATAACAATATGAGAGTGTAAAAGAAATTATATTTTCTTAAAACGATATTTTTGTGTGAGATTTAATTTAATTTGAATGGGGGGGGGGGGTGTTGAGATTGGATTAGTAATAGGGTTCTTATGCACAAGGGGTGGCTCATATTAGATGCGGTGGCACGTCCCCACTTTTCTGAATAAATCTGATTTTTCTCCACGATAATTACTGTCACATGGTCTGACGATGTGTGTGTGTGGGTGTAGAAAAAGTGGAGGGAAAGGTATTTTATGACCTCCTAAGGGGGCCACAAGGTGATACCGAGGCTTTATTAAAAAAATATTTTATTTTTTCAAATAGAAATAAGGAGGGGAGATAAAAGTGTGATCATTTCCGTTGCATCCCTCTCTCTCTCTCTCTTACTCTTTTCGTCTGATCTATGAGCTTGCCGTAAAGTCTTGTTATTTATTGACATAGGATGACGGTAAGAAAAATGAAAAATATTTTTTAAAAAAAAATAGTCCGTGAAGAGAGTATGGTGCGGAAGGAAAAGACACACACCCGCCCTAGCTAACAAAATCCCTATGCTATTTATGAACATATTAACATGATAATGGGGCGACTTGGAAGAACTCCTCTTAACACTCCAGAAGAGGTGAATTATTTTTAGATTACATATAAACAATTATATATTATAGCTGGATTCACTTTAAAAATAACGCCATCTCTGGTACTTCCTCTTGCCTAAAGTATTGGATTCATGTCAAAAATTTTGAGGTCTCTTGAGTCCAAAAAAGTGGCTCCCGCAAAATGTATTGTCTGTCTATGAACAAAATATCTCAAGAACGGTAGAGGATTGAAATTTCATATTTAAGTTAAGCATTTCTAGGCCAGTCAAATCGTATAAAAAAAAAATCGAATACTTTCTTATATATGGATAAGAGAAAGTAAAAAGCCTAAAATCACAAAACGCTATCTAACGCTGTGGTATGTTATTTGGACCCCTAAGAGAGTGTGAAATTACATTTTGCAAGCAAAAAAAAAAATTGTGCCTCCCGCGGAATACGTAAAAAATTGACAAATTTTCGGACTTTTTTCAGTTTTTGCAGTCCAATTCAAAAACTATGTCAAAAACATTAGTTGCTTATATTGTAATTGTACCATTTCTGAAAAATGCATGTAAATTTTTCAATCATCATATCTCAAAAACTATTAGACATACGGAGCTGTGGGTTGATTGAATTGTTTCAAATTTAATAGACTTTCAAAATGGTATAAGCAACTACCCAGACAGCACAAAATATTGCAGCAATGTTGCAGAAATATTGCGATTTTAATTCCATTATTGCAGCAATATTGCAAATCTCTAAAATATTGCGCAATTGCTGCAATATTCCTATGTCCGCTTTTTTTCACATTGCAGAAATATTGCGGCAATATTACTGTTTGAACTGCAATATTGCATCACTGTTGCTGCAATACTGTCAATATTGGGAAGATATTTCTGCAACATTGCCACAATATAATGTCAAAAAGTCCATAGTTTTTGAGTTGAACTGCAAAAACTATAAAAAGTCCGTATATTTTGCAGTTTTTCACGTAATACGCAGGTAACATAACTTTTTTTTCTTGCAAAATGTGGTTTCACACTCTCCTAAAGGATCCAAATAACATACCAAAAATGAAGCGTGAAGCGATTTTAATTTCGAATTTAACTGGCCTATTCCCTGAGGCTTAAAAATAAGCTTTTGAACAAAATCGATCAAAAAGTACTAGTACTTTACTCAGGCTACTTTTTTTTAGTATTTTTCTCACCAACGATTTTGATTATAAAATTCATAAATTTTTAAAATATATATTCTTATTTTACCAATGAAATTGTTTCAAGCACACTTTACTCTTGTACTTCATCGAAAAGCAGCCATTGTAACAAAATAAAAATATTTTCTCAAATTTTAAATCTTGTTTTTTGAAACTAAATATATGTCAACAAAAAATTTGGTGGGACAAGCACAGACATAGCTTTCAATTTCCGTAGGTAAGAGAAAGTTGTGTGCTGTGCGAACAGTCACACCAGATTTTTTAAATACTGTATTTGATATTTTTTTTTGCAACATACAGACAGAATTATAGATTACTTTAATGAACAGAGTTCATTGGAAATTTAATTTATTTGTATTTACTTTCTTTATCGCTTTCGGCTTCTCATATCTCAAATATTGTAATATAATTGTTGTTAATAGAAAAATATTTAAGCTCTATTTGAGTTGCCTAAATAATTGATAACAGTTATCCCTATTATATTGGAGACTAATGAGAAAATAATTCTTATAATTTATCCTATTCATTATGATTAATCGTCACTAATCGTTCAAAATTGGGCATTAAGTTAATTTAGAATCAATACGAAATCAATATTTACATTTTTTTATTTTACTGATTGACCTTAATGTAAAATACAATAAGGGGTCGTCCACGTAACGCTTTAGGGGGGGGTCTGAACAAAACCTTACTAATTCTGACATGGGGGACCAGGGGCAGGGGCGCCGGAACGAATTTGAATCAGGGGGGGGGCAACCACCCTTCAAAAAATTAAAAACTTTAGAAAATTAAAAATATTTATTTTCTTCAAATTGTATAAAACAAATCTACTCTAAAGCCTAAAAAAATTTTAAATAAAATCACTATTTTAAAAAAATTAAAATTTTAAAAAATTTGCTAGTGATTTTTTATATTTAGATATTTTTAGGCCATTTAGTAGATTTGTTGTATACTATTTGAAAGAAATAAATTATTTTTAATTTTCTTATTTTAATTCCATATATGTATCATTTTAAAAATAAATGAATTAAAAGAAGACATATTGCCCCCTCCCCCTCACCCTTGTCCCCCCCCTAGTTCCGGCTCCTATGTCCCGGTGGTTTCTCTAACAGTAAGTGTAACATAACAATTCAAAGTTGAATTTATAAAATTAAAAAAAAAAGTCGAATAATTTTCACAACAGGGGAAAAGAAATAGAGAGATTTTTGAGTCACGAAGGAAAATTTATTAAAAAAAAATAAAAATAATAAGAAATTTTATTCGAAAGGAGGGGTAGTTGTGACATAATATTTGTAGGGGGGTTTGTTTGTATGTGACTAACTGTGACATGAGGGAGGGGGAACTAGAAAATCGTCAAAAAAAGCGTTAAGTAATATGTGGACGACCCCTAATAGCTTAATGATGATCTTAAAAAGAAAAATAAATTTGGCTTTTATCATTATTTTTTGATTACACACTTTATGAGTATGTGGATAGGGACCACGAGTTACCCACACTAGAACAACTCTTTCTCCCCTCTCATATTATTCCCATTTTGTAACCCGGTGTTGTTTTAGTTTATTTCTATAATTTCAGCCTAACAAAAATCACAGAAATATTAAAAGGACAAATAATACACTGTGCGTCAAAACAAGTGGAACACTTTGTTTCCTCTTCAGAAGACCTTCTTTTCTAATCTACCTTAATGATACTGTAATTTATTAAACATTTTATATGAAATGTCTTCATTTCTAAGTAAATTTAACACAAATCCATATCATTTTAATAAATAATTAGAATTTAAATAAAACAAATACTGAAATGGAAAAATTTTTAAAATTTGCGTTAATAAAAAATTTTTGACAATTTTGTCTTTGTTTTATTTAAATTGTAATTATTTATTAAAATGATATGGATTTGTGTTAAATTTACTTAGAAATATATAAAAAATATTTTACATCAAATGTTTAATAAATTACAGTATGTATCAAGGTAGATTAAGAAGGAACAAACTGGTTCCACTTTTAAGTGAAAGTTGTGTGCTCTGGGTCCAATCACACCAGATTTTTTACTATATAACTTTCTATATTAATTGAATTTTATTTTTTGCAGATTGGACTTCCATCGTGATGTGCGCATCCTTGCCGCCCTCGAGGATCCGAACATCGCCAGGGTTCTCGGCATGTGCAGCACCGAGGAACCTCTCTGTGTCGTCATGGAATACCTGGACCATGGCGATCTTTGTCAATTCCTCAAGAGCCACGTATCGGCTGAGAATACACGCACATTGCCTACAGCTGTTAAAACACTTAGGTAATCAACGACAAGAATATGTTTATTAAATCTTTTGTGGTTTGAATTATTATTATTATGGGAGTTTTTGATTATAGACCACATTTTGTATTAATTATTTATTAAAAATAAAACGTACAGTCGTTTTCAAGTACTGTGCACTTGCTCCGATTCAAGCAAACTAAACTCTAAGGGACTTCTACGTGAAGTTAGTAAAATATTATATGTAATTAAATTAGCAACATATAGCATCATCCCCATGAAGTTAGACACCATCATCACAACAACTCAGACAGCTTGGAATATTAGAGTAATATTGCAACTCAAACAGCAATATTACTGCAATTAGTAAATTTAAATAGTAAAAATGAAGAAAATTGAAGAATTTAAAATAAAAATAAATTAATTTGTTTCTTTTAACTTAGAGTTGTTTAAAAATTTGTAAATTTCTTTGTCGTCCTGATAATGGCTAGGAGCCGAAACTGTGATCAACCGGTTAATAAAATAATTTATTTTAAAAGGCAGATTTAGGAATATTTCCTATGTCCTCCTCCTAGCATGGAATATTGCCGCTGCAATATTGCCAATATTTTGCAAGACTTGCATTATTGATAAACACTATTCCTGCAATATTGGCAATTTATAAAAGATTCACGATATTTCTACAATATTCCAAGCTGTCTGGGAAGAAGATGGCTAACTTCATAGAAATGAAGTATACGTTGCTAATTTCATGTCATATAAAATGCTACTTTCTTCACGTAGGTGTTTGTTCCTTAGAGGTTAGTTCGCTTGAGTGGGAGTAAGTGCACAGTACTTGAAACAAAATGTGGTCTATAATTAAAAACTTCTAAAAAACTTTATCATTATTTGGACGAAATTTTTGCAAATTCAATATACTGTATATGAAGGCAAAAAATATTTTATTAAAGATAAATAAAACTTGTTTAAATTAATCTATTTCGAAACAAGAATATACCGATAATGAAAAGTTCGTCGCTAAAATTAATTTTCACTTCAAAAACATGAGAGTAATTAGTTGAGTTTGCAATTTCAAAATTAGTTGAAGTGGCTTTTTAATATATTAAACATTTTAATTAATCCTGGGGGGGGGGGGGGTTGAATTGGAAATCTTTTATTTGACTGGGGTTCACCTGGCTGGCTGGCTTCTCTCTCGCCTACAAACAACTGGCGAGATCAATATTCAAATATAATTATTAAGTGTTCCCTTGTCATAAATAAAAGAGTCAATGAACTCAATTTTAATTTCGGGTTTTTTCTAATAAACACACCCTAAAAACATGTTTTATTAAAATCCAAAAAAAAATTAACACCGAAAGGGAAGAAATAAATAATTATTCAATTAAAATTTAACAATTTAAACAAATAATGTTTGGGAGATTTAAATAGATTAATTATATAATTAAAGTAAATACTTAATTACAGTGTTGGGCAAATTAAGAATATTTTGATTTGTCTACTTCATGACGTAGACAAATGCGTAGACAAAGTAGACAATGTAGATAAAGACGTAGACAATGTGTACAAAGACGTAGACAATGTAGACAAAGACGTAGACAATGTAGACAAATGGCTCAGCGCTTGTTTTCATTGGCTCTCATCTCAGATCAGTGATCTGTCATTTCTAGAAACAGCCTAGAAATTCATATACATAAAAAAGTCTAAACGCGGAAGACCAATAAACAGACATTTTAATGAATTAAAATTTGAATTAGGGAAACAAAATGAAAAATATGTTGCAGTGTGTCTTTTTTTGCAAAAAAAAAAACCTGCATAATACAGCTTCTAATATCTAATTCAAATAAAAGTCACTTAAAATTAAGAATACCGCCATTATCAACGCTTGCAGATGTTTCTTTTTCATCCAATATCTCGGAATATTTGATATTCCACTTTAAGCGAGAATATTGGAGTAACGAACACTAAATTTTATATATATATATATATATATACTATTTATTCAGTGTTCGTTACTCCAATATTCTCGCTTAAAGTGGAATAGAAAAATTGTAAAATCACTCTTTACCTATTGAATTAGTGTATATTAATATCAAAAAAATTATATTTATGACGATACATAAAAAATTATGGTGTTGTTAGTCCCGCCAAATTTTTAAATTTTAATTGTCTACATTGTCTACTTTGTCTACATGGATATTGTTCATTTGTCTACATACATTGTCTACGCGTAGACAATTGCGTAGACAAAGTAAAGTATACAATTCGCCCAACACTGCTTAATCAAATTTTGAAATCTTGAAACGCCATTTTTTTTTTTTCATTTTTTACGAATAACTTCCGAACTACTGAACGAATTATCATGAAATTTGCTCCAGATCTAGAGACTATCGTCTTAAATATTATAGCTGAGTTTCAAAGTTTTGTTTCAAAGAAGGCAGAGTAGTTCGCGATAATAATTTACCGCTCATTTTCACCGCTCCTGCGGTCGATTGTCTTCTACTTTTAATACCTTCTTAGCCCCACTTAGGACTACAAATTTGCCAAGGCATCCGATGAATAGTTTCGGAAATATAAGCAAAAATCACTTATAACTGAAGAAAGTCTTTCTGTGCCGCCAATCACACCATTTTTTTTTTTTTGTATAGAAATGATAAAAATATTTTTTATAGTGTGTATGTA